>CAUYRT010010358.1:0-60767 GCA_963574885.1 Lepilemur ruficaudatus
GGAGATTCCTCAAAGAACACAAAGTGGACCTATGATTTGATCCAGCAATCCTATTATTGGGTATTTACCCAAAAGAAAATAAATCATTTTATCAAAAAGACACCTGCACTGGGATGGTTATTACAACTTAATTCACAATTACAAAGATAGAATCAACCCAATCCCTATCAGTTCATGAGTGGATTAACAAAATGTGGTATATGAATGCCATGTAGTACTACTCAGCCATAAAACTGGATGAATTAATGCCTTTTGCAACAATTTCAATGGAACTGAAGACCATTATCCTAAGTGAAGTATCTAAAGAAATGGAAAAACAAACATCACATGTACTCACTATTAAATTGGAACTAACTGATGGCACACATGTGCACAGAGGGAAGTAAAAGTCAGTTGAAATCAAGCGGAGTGGAAAGAGGAGGAGGGGAGGGATAAAAACTTACCTAACAGGTACAATGAACGCTATTTGGGTGACAGGCACACTTATAGCCATTACTCAAGCATTACAACAGCAATCTATATAACCAAAATCATTCATATCCCATTATTATTTTTAAATTTTCAAAACAGACATATATGACCGCCAATCAGGTTTCTGATCAGCATGAAATTAATGGTGTGACTGCACCAAATTGTCTGACTCCTGCTCCAAAACAAAATAAAACAAAATCTTCACTTTCAAAAAAAGAAAAGAAAAGAAATTCTGCTCCAGACTACCCTTCAACTCCAGACTGCAAAATCAGTTCTTCCCTGAGTCTCTAACCTGCTCTCCTGCTCTGCAGATTTTCAGCTTGCCAGCCCCCACAGTCACTTAAGCCCAAATCCTAAAGTTTATCTCTCTCTTTCTTTCTCCAGATGGATGGATGAATAGATAGATAGATAGATAGATAGATAGATAGATAGATAGATAGATAGAAAAAGAGGTAATGATAGAAGACAGAGACATAGAAATACAGGTAGACATAGACATAGACTTTGACATAGACATCGATGTATACGTATGTAGGTATATACAGACCCCATTGGTTCTGTTTCTTTGGAAAACTCTAATACAATCACTTATAGGAAAATGAAAAAGGAAATGTTCAAATAAATTATCACATATTTTTCACCCAAACCTTCACCACCACTATTCTGTTACCAAAAATAATGTGGTAGATCTTTATGTATTAAAATAGAAAACAAGGCAGGAGAAACTTTGTGTTGGCATAGCAGCACTGATATTTTAAAAATCCATTCATGCCTATGTGTGTGTGTGTGTGTATATATATATAAGTTAATAGTAATTATTATCTCTGAACAAGTAGGTTGCAACTGTTATTGTCTTTTTCTTTCTTGTCAGTATATTTTGATTTTGTTCAATGGCAATTATTGTAAAATTACAACACAATAACTTCTAGGAGTATAAAATAATTCATGCCTGTTACCGTATACCTCTTCTGTAAATTTTCTTTTACTGGATTAATGGTCACCCCTCCTATTCTCTTCACTTCTACTTAACAACACCTAACCATATTCCAGAAATTCAGTTCATGAATCACCTTTTCTCAGAAAGCTTTTTCTGATTCATTCTTTCCAGATAGAATTGTTTACTATTCCTCTAGGTAACAATCAAGCTCTAAACAAATGCAAAAAAAATCCAAAATTATATATATGTAATTTTTGAGATATTTCTGTCTCCTAAATTTTTATTTCTGTGATGATTTATTCTTTCAACAAATGCACGATTACTCTATGCCAGGCACTTTTCCAGTATAAAAATCTGTGTTCTCGTGCAGTTTAACTTATGGTAAGAGGAGAGTGCAATAAGCAATGCCAATAAATAAAATACACTTACCTTTGAGCCTCATGTCTTCACATTCATCCATCTACTCTGCCTCCTTGTTACTTTCATTTACTGACTCCTGAGGCTTTTCGGCTAACTTTTGAATATTTTATCTCCTAAATCATTGTTACCCTCTTCTGCATTACTCAAACTACGATAATCCTTTCAGTACTTTAAATTGTGGTTCTTGAACCTCTATTTCTATATATCTTATCCTCCAAGTATTGTATCCTCTTCCCTATTTTAGCTACTTTTATTAACAATAACTATCACCCTTTAAAAATCTTATTTTTGCACCTTCAATTACCCAACTATCACTTCCCATTTTCTGGTTTACTCGATGTAGTTTCATATTCTAACAAACCTTTGGCTGCACCAGAACCTAGAGTACATTGACTTTATCCTTTAAACTCCTCATTCGCCTACTTTCCACCTTAATATTATTAAATTCTTTTCATACATCTCTTTGCACCCTACCCTCTTACAGACATACTCTCTTGATTAAAACATAGCCCTGGTTAAATCCAACAGTAAACTGACTTCAGGTGAATATCTCCATAACTGAATATATCTGGAGAAAACATTTTCAAAAAAAGAAAAAACTGACTATTCTGCCTTTAAGAACATTATAAGTAACATCAAGTGGTCCTTAATATTTCCTGAAAAATTCTTATTTTCCTATCTCATTCTTCCCCTTTCATAAAATGACTACTTCATATATTCTCCTTTCTCTTTATTTCTCCACTGGTGTCACTTTATTTTTATTGTCAGCTTTGACTGTATTTCAAATTTTACAATGAAAAATTGAGTCAGAGGAGATTTGTCAAAACTGCCCATTACACATTTATACACATTCATGCGTTTATGACAGTGTACTTCACTTTATCTTCTATTTTTTGGAAAGACCATGTATGATCCTAGCTAACGCACCCACTCCACTTTGATATCAGATTTTATCCTCTTCTGTCTAGTCAAGAATGTTACATCAGAAAATCTCCCCCACTCTACATCTCCAATTTTCCCCTATACATTCCTATCAATATACAAATTTATTTCCCCATTGTAAAAAGAAACCCTCTCTCAACTTCTATTTCAACCCTTGTTAGTAGTCCATTGCTCATTCTCTTATAGCAAACTCTTCAGAAGAGGTATCCGCACTTATTTTCTCTAATTTTTCTGTCCTTTCTCCCTTAAGCTCATTTCAAATAGAGATTTGCCCAAGTTCACCAAAACTGCTTAAAAAATGTAACCAGCGTTACTCAGCTTGTAAAAGCCAAAGATCAATTTGAGTTCTCATATTACTTGTCCTGTCAGAGGCACCTGAACCAGTTGATCATTCTTTATTCCTTTGTATACTTTATTCACTTGGCTTCTAAGAATTCAAAGTCACTTCATTTTCTTCCTGTGTATCGGCCACACCTTCTCATTCTCCTCTGCAGGTTCCTCCTTCTTTTCCTATCTCTAAACATAATGTCTAAAGGCACAGTCCTTGGTTTCTCTAAATGTAATTTCCAGATAATCAGCATGCCTTAAATATCATCTGCCAAATTTCCCAAACTTGTATTTCCATCACATACCTGTCCCTACACCTTCACAGTTACATGATGAAATGTCTACTTGACACCTCCACATGGGTAGCAAAGAGGTGTCTCAATTTTAGGATGTCCGAATCTAAATTGCCAGTAGCAAGCAATGACCACCCTCTGCCAACAGATAACATGAACTGGGAAGGGGAATATACTGCATCTCCAAGTGAAAACTACAGCTGTGACCAAGGTGTAATAGAGGCTAAAAAAGAAAAATTAATAAATAAAAGGTTTATCATACTCACATTACTAGATTGGCTACAGTCTGGAATTAAATCACCAATGTGACAATTCAAATGTGAACACTATACAAATGTTAGGCAAATCCCCAGTGGAGCAGCTTTTTGTAAATGCTGTACATTACTTTTAGTAAGTAAGTTATAGATCGTGTATTGTGTTTATGCAAACACAGCAGATGGTTATACAAATGAAGTAAGTACATGTACTAAATCTTAGTGGTAAATTTAATTAATTATGAATTTATGAGATGGAATAATTTCAAGATACTTTCTATTTAAAGTCAGTTTGGAAGGAAGTCTCAAATATTCCAGTAAAATCCAAGTGGTTGTAGGATAATGGGCATTTTAAAGACTTAGAATAGTTTCTAAAAGCATTTTATTTATTACAGCTATAATTAAGTTTAAAATGCTAACATATCTTCTTCAATCTACCCATATTCTAATCTTAAAAATCTGATGCATAGGCAAATACATCAAGCTTTCTTCACAGTGCAATAGGATCAGTCCCTAATTGTTTATCACTAAAACTGGTTTATAAGCATCACACAGCCATCAAAAAAAAAAAAAACCAGAATAGAACTTAACTTAGATTAAATTTGCTATATAGTTCAACTATTGGGGGATATAAACATGAGAACTACTGATTAGTGCACTAACTTAGGTTTCCATAGTGACAGAGATAATTTTTAAATCCTTGTCTTTGTTTTATAGATTTGTTCCTTGCTTTTCATTTGAAGAATTGTGAAAAGTTATTTAGTAGTGGTAATTTAGCGCAGCCTGCTGCTATTCCTATCAATGCCAGGGGGTCAGAATGATTCATAGGAGTTTGTTAGCCTCCCTGGATCTCAGTGTTTACATCTCAAAAAATGATAAATACAGCTAGGTAAGTATTTAATAGAGTACAATGCTTTAAAAAATGTTTTATGGCTAGTATCTTCTTAAATGTGAGATTATATCAACGATTATATAAACTGATTTTTCTGGTTACTTGCATGTCATTAAATTTAGATACTCAAATAGACTGTATTTCTTCATTTTCAGGAAATAGCTAGGTTATAATATTAGACTATTATCTTAAATTAAAAGAGAAAAAAACCTGTGAAATTTCAAAATTGTGTAACAATTAGATAATATTATAAAGTAGAAAAAATAGAATTATATGCCATTTTAAAACTTAACCAACAAATTTTACATATAGGAGTCATGAGGATCAGAATTCCTATGCAATATAGACATAAGATTTTTATTTGATCACTTTTAAAGTAAAAATATAAGCAATTATCCATTATTTCAACTTAGAAAAATTACAAAATACATCTTTTATGAGTATCGACCCTGTCACTTTTTTAAGTTTAGCGATATTAAGTGTCAGTGTATACATTATTTTGCCTCTCTCTACAGTGTGTGGCTAAAAGGAAAGGTGATTACCCTGTCTCTTTCTGAGGCGGAGAAAGATGTGATTCTTCCTTACTATGAAGTTCTAGTCCCTTTCCACTTAAAATAATCATTGGAAAAACTAAGAGAAGGGAAATTACAGTAAATTTACAGTAAAGTAAAAGATAAATTAAGTGTTGTGAGTGAAAATAGTACTTTAAAAAGAAGACAAAAGGAAAATGCAGGGAGGAAATGGCTATAGATGGAGACGTAGCTGTCGACATAAAGGAAAGGAGAGCATGAGGCCGAAGAGCAGTGGACGGAAGAGGAATTTAAAGAGAAAAAAGACTAAATAAATCTGATAAAAGTGGAAATATGTTTTACAAATATATCAACCATTATTTTTCTGACATTTTATTTTTAAAGTGTTACAAAGCTGACATGTATGGCTGTGAAATCCTAAATATTGTTTTAGGGAACTCTACATCTACATGTCTCAAAAACAAAGAAAATATTCATTTTTGCTAATAGTATGGAGTTTTTGTTTTTGGCTCATTTTCTTCTGGGAGAAATTCTTAAGGGAATTTTCACTACTGCTCCTTTAATCACCTGAAAGCACTGACAGAAATGGCAAAACTTCGTGTTGTGGATTAAGTTCTGATATTACTATGGAATAATCCAAATTCACAATCAGTATAAGACAAAATATGAGCCATTTTGCACAGATCCAAAGGCAAACAAGTGTCATTGTTCCGGTAAAGCAAAAGTATGTGAGTGTATCAGATAAATATCAAATATTACCTGCTCCCAATCGTTTTTTAAAAAATGGCAAAAAAAAAGAAATGGCTTCAAATATGTACTGCAAATATTTTGTCACTTTAGTGCCAGTCAATGAAATGATCTTTAAAATTTAGCTTTTGTCTTTCCAAGATTACAAAGTCTTCTACGGTGTCTAATATAAATATATATTTAGAGAATGAGGCAGTCAGTTTTATCTATGCCTGACCCTACACAAAGTTATATTACTTAAATAGTATTATTGTTCTTTGCCCAAGGAAAAGTCTGGGATTAGAACAGTGATAATGATTGATGACTGTATGGCAAAGCTAGTAGCTCTAATTTGGCTATTGATAGTTGTCTAAAAATATCCTTTACAGATGCATGGTAAAATATGTTAATATATAACGTATATTTTATGTAATACATAATTTTAAATGTTATTATAATTATTTTTATTTGATATTGAATGAGTAAATGTATGTAAAGTGCTTAGAAATACATATAGTAAGTCCTACAGGTAAATTAGCTACTGAGTATTCCATTTCCATATCATACTCAATATACCTAAAAGAGAATTTGAGATTTTCCCTATATATCTAATTTCTTTTTTCTTAAATGTGTCACATTCTTCCACTTCTCCAAATCTAAATCCCAAATTTCTTCTTGCACTTTCTCTCTCTCTCTCTTTTTCCTGTTTATATTTATTCAGACAATAAAACTTTATATCCTTAATCTTCATAGATTTAGGTTGTCTTTATACCTTTCTCTAATATTTGTTTATTTAGAGACAGAGTCTCACTTTGTTGCCTGGGCTAAAGTTAGTGCGATGGCATCAGCCTAGCTCATAGCAACCTCAAACTCCTGGGCTCAGGTAATCCTCCTGCCTCAGCCTCCCAAGTAGCTGGGACTACAGGTGGGAGCCACCATGCCCAGCTAATTTTTTGTTTCTATTTTTAATTGACTTGCTAATTTTTTTTTCTATTTTTGGTAGAGATGGGGTCTCACTCCTGCTCAGGCTGGTCTCAAACTCCTGACCTCAAGTGATCCTCCCACCTCAGCCTCCCAGAGGGTTAGGACTACAGGCATGAGCCACCGTGCCTGGCCCCTTTCCCTAATATTTAGAATACTTGGGCTGTAGTTAATCTATTTCCTTTCAGTTTTTCCATATTGTACATTACTGCTATATTATTTTTCCCAAAATACTTTATTTTATGTTACTTGGCTGTCTAAAAGCTTAAAAGTATATTACTATAATCCAGTGAAGTAATTCTAATAATTTCTTCCTGACATCATCAGTCTTCTATTATTAAATGTTGATACTCATCTCTTTTCCTTTTGCCACTCTCCATATAGACCATCTAAGATTAATCAGATATTCTGAAAATATTCACGATGCACAATTATTCATATAATGTCTTATTTTCATTAATCTGGTTATTTTATAGATTTATGCTAAAAATGTGTCACTTTTTAGATTTAAATTACTCAAAGACTAGATGACATTAACATGATCATATGTCTCCACATGTATGACACTGTATTTTGCAGATGACAATGAAGAATTTCTTATTTTTCTCAACACTCATGTAAGAATCTAATGCCTAGAAAACATATGAAGTAGCCTTTTCAGAACATCATAATCAAAATTTAAAGTGGAAAGGGCCTTGAGGAAGGATAAAGTAAAAATCTTATTTTTCAATAGCCAAATATGTGCTATTAGGTCACAGAAAAAAAAAAAAGTAGGACAACATTTTAGGATCTAAAAAATGAAAACACAATAACACTTTCAACAGCTATAGCAATCTAAGTTAATAATAAAATATAAGTCAAGTTTTAATTTTTTCAGTAAGAAAACTATAATTATATCAAAATTAAAAAAATAAAATATTAAGAGAACCAAAGTGTTTTAGGAAGAGTTAGGGAGGAGCTGCCTCTATGTTCCCAAGTGGGAACAACAACCAGGCCCTGGAAATACTGTGATTCAGTACCAAGGACAGCATCATGCAGATTCCTTCCTGTGGGTATGCAAGATGCACCTCCTTGCTCTCAAAACCTACTTTAGTAAGACCTCTTCTAATTAATTGAATAAAGAGATAACATAATGTGTCTTTTTATTTCCAGTGAACAAATAAATGATTAGAATTAAGTCCCTGAACTACAAAATAAAAGAAGTCTTACGGCTTCACATACATTCCTTTTTTCTTTTTTAAATTTTATTTTTTTTCAATGGACAAATAATAATTGTACATATTCACGGGGTACATGTTGATGTTTCACTACATATAATATATAGTGAGAATAGTCTGGACGGCTGATAATAAGAGCTGCAACATGATTAGCTTGAAAATGCTCATGATAAATATTTTGACAGTCTTAGTAACATCTAAAATGAATCAGTTTTCTCAATTATCAAGAAATATCTTAATGCTCTTATATACTAATTTTATATATAGACTTGTTTATAGCATCAATTACATAAAACATAAAAGGTATATTTGTGTTCTGTTAAAAACGCATTGTAAACTTAAAAAAATTATTCTGGCTATGAAAGTATATACTCATATGCACAGGTGTACACACACACACTTTTTTGAAGCAGAGTTTCACATTTAGGGTTTTTTACAAGTTAGGGTATATGTAATAAATTTACAAAAATGTTGTCCATTGAATTTTTTTTCTTTATTGAAGTGTAATTTACATATCATGTCTTTACTCCATTTTAAGTGTACAATTAAATGATTATTAGTAAATTTACCAAGTTGTACAGCTATTCATATAAATCAGTTTTAGAGAATTTCCTACCCCCTAAATGTATCTGGGGATGGGTGTAGTCCATTGAATTTTAAACATCCTCATTTCTGGCAATTATGTATGCTTCCTGTTACATCCTCTGGCTATATTTATGTACATTAGAAAAGAGCTGATTGAAGTCTTTGATGATAAGACTCAATTGACATATTTCTTAGATTAGTTAAATTTAAGTTAATCTTTCCATTTTCTTACATATCATTTTGTTCATTCAAGAAATGTCATGTTTACCAAACATAAGACTTAGGTTTTACCTTAGTAGATTTTCCATAGAATGTCTTCTTTTCTGTCTGTTCTCATCTTTTCCAGATATTCTCATTTTTAATCCTGTATTAGTCAGCTAGGGCTGCCATTACAAAATATCACAGGCTGGGTGGCTTAAACAACAGGAATTGATTTTCTCACAGTTCTAGATGGTGGAAGTTCTTCATTAAAGTGACAGCAGGGTTGAATTCTGGTGAGACCTCTCTTCCTGACTTAGGGACAGTTGGCTTTTTTCTGAGTCCTCACCTGGCCTTTCCCCCATGTACATGCAGATGGAGTGATGTCTGGTGTCTCTTCCTCTTCATATAGGGACACAAGTACTATCAAATTAGAGACACACTCTTTTAATCTCATTTAATCTCAATTACTTCCTAAGTGCCTTGTCTCCAAATTGTGTCACATCAAGAGTTAAGGCTTTCCTTTCAGATATCAGCCTAGGCAAAGAATTCTTGAAGAAGACCCTCAAAGCAATTGCTGCAGCAACAAAAATAAAAAATGGGATCTGATCAAATTAAAAAGCTTCTGCACAGCCAAGAAACTATCACTGGAGCAAATAGACAACCTACAGAATGAGAGAAAACATTTGCTCTCTACACTTCTGACAAAGGTCTGGTAACAAGAATGTACCTAGAACTCAAAAGAATTAACAAGAAAAAATCAAACAGCCCCATCTATAAATGGGCAATGGAAAAGAACAGAAACTTTTCCAAAGTAGAGAGAATAATGACTAGAAAACATATAAAAAAGTTCAACATCTCTAATCATTAGAGAAATGCAAATCAAAACCACAATGAGATGCCACCTAACCCCAGTGAGATTGGCCTCTATCAAAAAATCCCAAAACAACAAATGCTGGCGAGGATGTGAAGAGACAGAAACACTCTTACACTGTTGGTGGAACTGCAAATTGGTGCAACCTTTGTGGAAAAGAATTTGGAGATTCCTCAAAGAGCTAAAATTAGAATTACCATTCGATCCAGCAACAGCATTATTAGGCATCTACCCAAAAGAACATAAGACATTCTATAATAAAGACATCTGCACCCGAATGTTTATGGCAGCACAATTCACTATTGCTAGGTCGTGGAAACAACCCACGTGCCCGTCAATTCATAAGTGGATTATTAAAATTTGGTGTATGTTTGCAATGAAATATTACTCTATTTTAAGAAATGACAGTGAGCTAGCACTGGTTATATTATTCTGGATTGAGCTTGAGCCCATTATTCAAAGTGAGGTGACACAAGACCAGAAGAATGGGCCCAACTTGTACTCGCCATCAAACTGGTATTGACTGTGAACTATTTTTTAAGTTGTGTATTACTCATACACAGAAAAAAATTACAAAATAACAAATTTTTCATTAAATTAGAAAGTATTTTGTTTTGGAAGTTTTTATTTTATTTTCATAGTAAAACACCATGGCCCCAAGGAGAATATTTTTTTTTTCTTCTTAGTGTGGCAGTCAATGTGTAAAATGAACAGCACTTAAATAATTAGTAAAAGGTACTAAAATGAAGTATTATTTATGAGCATGAACTGGACAAAATCAATATATACTTTTCCCCAAATCTGTACTGAACACCGCCACCATTTGTGCACCATAGTGTTAATCAATCAGAACCAATTTGATGGCAAATACATGTGGGGCCCATTTTTCCTGTCTTGTGTCAGTTCACTTTGAATAATGGGCTTAAGCTTAATCCACGATAATATAAGCAGTGCTCGTTCACTGTCATTTCTTAAAATTGAGTAATATTCCATTGTAAACATATACCAAATTTTAATAATCCACTCATGAATTGACGGGCACTTGAGTTGTTTCCACGACCTAGCAATAGTGAATTGTGCTGCCATAAATATTCGGGTGCAGATGTCTTTATCGTAGAATGACTTAAGTTCTTTTGGGTAGATGCCTAATAATGCTATTGCTGGATCAAATGGTAATTCTATTTTTAGCTCTTTGAGGAATCTCCAAATTCTTTTCCACAGAGGTTGCACTAAGGGATGTGGTGAGCACTATGAAGGGGAGGGGCATGCTTGAAATGTAGTTGGTGAAGGGTATTAGGGGTTTCAATAGGGGGAAGGAAATCCTCTAAAATTGATTTATGTGTTTAGCTGCACAACTTGGTAAATTTACTAATAATCATTTAATTGTACACTTAAAATGGAGTAAAGGCATGATATGTAAATTAAGAAGTATTCATTATGATGCTTTAGCATATAATCTTCCAGAGATGTTTCAGTATATGTATAGATGTAATATAAAAGATAACAGTGTATATTCATAAAACTGGAATTATATGCTCAGTTGGGAAATTACTTTTGTACTCAATGACCCATGTACATCTTTTTATAACAATAAATATTTGGAAAAAAATACTCCATTCAAGGGAGAGCGATTATGTCAAAATGAAAATGCATTGTCTACCCCCAACTACTATTGCCTGCTTGCTGTCCTTTGCTGGCAAAAAGATATGGCAGAATATACTCAATAAGATAGAAAATTGCTAAGCAGCTGGCTAATCGTGGACTGTGCAATTATTATATTTTCATTCTGGCTTTGAAAAAGGAAACACTTAAAATGAATGAAATATGCATTGGCGCCGCTAGCAATGAAATTAAGTCACCTTATTAACTGTGCAATTTTTACAAAGGTTTCGAGACATACTCATTACACCTTTTGTTTGAACTGAACTTCATCTCCTGCCCCATCTTAATTCCTAGACTATAAAGCCACTCTCACTTAAATATCTTGGTTTTTACTGAGAGACGGCAAATAAAATATTTGGATATTTTGGAAATAGAATACATATAAAAATACAAGGTCAATGTTAGCTATTTCATACTGTATTTAGTTTATTTTAAGTGATTATCTTATTGTTACTATAATTACAATTACAATCACTACATTCAGATCATTATGCTATGCACTTGCACAATCTATCACTGATGCTTTCAAAAATCAGGCAAGACAGGAATTACCATTGCCACTTATTGAGTTTCAGAGTACAGTCAACTTTCTGAAGCCTCCACTGCTAATAAGTCTGAACGATTCCAAAGTCCACAAACATTCACCTCATCAGTCATATTTCCATATACAAACTTGTCAAGAATCAATGAGAAAATGCATAATTTATATCTTACTATTATGTGGGTCAATCTAATAATATTAATGTAATTGGAGACATTTTCATTAAATGTTAGCTATCTTGCCTGTAAACATTTTATAAATATTAATTTCAAATTATTAAAGTCTCTAAATACTTAATATTAAAATCCCACCCATTATTATTGCTCCTTCATCTTTAGAAAATTATCCAAACAGTCATAAAATTAGAATGTTATTAAAACTTTTTAATCACTTTGAAATGATATTTAGCATTCTCAACGTGGAGAATGGAACTATATATTCAATTGCAGAGATTATGACTAAGAGGATTAACAGTAAATTCACAGCAAAGGAAGCAGCTACCTAGAAATAATGTTTGATCTCAGAAATTTTTCTACCTCCCTACCGTATCCGACAACCTGCCAGGCAAAAAGAGAAGGAAAAATAAAACAAGTATAAAATAGCTAACTGTACAAATTAAATTAAAAACAAAACTCCTACTCTGGATAAGTATAATTATTTCTCTATTTCACATTACACATATTTCATAAAAGTCTTATAAGCCACCCAATATCTTCTGTATCTATAAAAAAAAAGGGTCTGCAAGTGTAACAGATCAAATCAGGCTGCTTAATCTCTCTCCTACTACATTGGTTGAACTCCAGTCAAATAAGAGGTTGACAACATTCTCATTTTGGACATCATCACCTGCTCAAATACTCCTTTTTCTTTAAAGTCACAAACCAACATAATGCAATAAAGTTGCTTATAAAACTCATTGCAATTATAAAAATATTGAGCACATACTCCCTTATAAAAACTCTGGAGTAAGTTCAAGCAAGTTCTTAGCTTGCATTTATTTTGGGTCAATATTATCATTTGCATACTCTTGAAACTGGAAGATGTCCACATTTCACACTTTAAAATAGGATAGCAGGAGAACTTCTGGATAAGATTTTAAAGGCTACTTCTAATGAAGGCAAGTTATCAATAATTAAAAATAAGAAGAATCTGCTGAGTATTTTTTCAGGCTGTAGTATTGACAAATCACTGACAATGAGATACAAGCTACTAAACATGTCAGAAAAGCTTAGAGGGAAGGAAACTGCAGATTCTATAGAATGTGCATGATGGAATTCATTCTATCCAGGCATTCATGATTTAGACAGTAGAAAAGAAGCAATAGTAGGAAATCATTTAGGTAGTGGTGATCAGAAATTCTTAGGGCGTATTAAAAGACACTCTGGATTAGAAATCAGATTATTATTACTATTATAATCTTGACTTTGACACAAACTATTTGTGTGATTTTAGGCAAGTTGTTTCCCTTCTTTGGGGTTCTATTTTCTCATCTCTAAAAGGATGTTTGGGGGAAAAGAAGGCTGATGCATTAAGTTTGAGGTTTCTTGAAGTTCAAGTTCTAAAATTCCCAAATGACAGATGCACAGAGTAGACGGTTTTTTTGAGTGCTTTCCTTCAGCCAGAATGCCAATGCCCTGGGTGCAAAGTATGGTGCCTCAGAGCACCATTTCCCCCACAGTTTTCTGGCCCTGTTCAGACACTTCCCTCATACAAAAAGGCCAAGTCAAGGCTGACATTATTTCTACACATTTCTTCACATTTCTGGACTGGTTTTCCCAAAATGAACATGGAGAGACAAGGTTATACAGGCACAGCCACCCCATTCATTTGTCCACCTCACAACGTATACAGCTATGTCCAAATGCTCTGATTGATTGAATGGGATTAGAATCTGCAGTATAATTGTCTTGGCTGGATGTGGGGTGAATGCGCATGAAATAAAAACCTACTATATCAGAGGAACCAGTAGAACTAGAGGTATTAGAAGCTAGGCATAAAGTTTAGAACAGGTAGAATCATTGTGCATTTACCTATAATCCTAATGGAAAATACATTTAACTGATGACTATTTACTCTCTTTTGGGGGAATTTATGATTGACCATATTTTTAAGAGAAAAATTAAAGTTATAACTTTATATGTACATTTATGTCCCAGATGCTTTTAAGGTTAATTGAATACCTAAAGAGAAGATGAAGGGTTGAAATCTAATGGAAGCATTCAGTATATTTCAAAATGAAATGCATACATAGTTCTATTTATTCATATCCAAGCTGAAAGACAGACAAATCTCAGAAGGTTTACCCCTTAATACTAGTGAAAATAATACAGTGTCAGAAAAAAAGAATTCTCCATATTCTGAATCAAATAGAAATGTTCACAATACATTTTATAATATTTATAATTATCTATACTTGCATATGCATGAGAAAGTGAGTATGTGAAAACTGTGAGTGTGTACGTGTGAATGGGTGTGGGTGAGTGTGTGTGCATTTGCAGACTGGTGAGTATTATGTCTGTATGAGAGAGAGAAAGAGAAAGAGTGTATGTATATAGATAATCTTGTGTGTAGACATGTGGGTGTGAATGTGTATACATATGTGCAGTTCCTAATTTTTTTTATACAATGTGGAAATTACTAAAAGATCACACATCCTTCTACAATCAGAAAGAAAATTCTTTAGCTTCGGAGGAATTTTTCCCCACTAAATAATAAATTACACCTGTGTACACAGTAAGAATTTATTCTTGGTGATTTATGGAAACAATTTTTTAAAAGCATGGAAGGATTTGGGTATTTTGCCATATGCATGTAGATGATAATATTTTTAAGAACTTTGATATGGACCAAGATATAAAAAGAATAAATAAGCATTAATCTCATAAAGGAAAAGTATCCTAAAAATTAGATACTATACCTGCAATTTATTTTTTATGTATAAGATTGTTAGCTATGTGCTTTTTATTTTAAACAGAAACGTAATTTGCAAATAAATCATATCAATATAGGCCAAAAGTCAAAATAATACAAAAGTAAATGATTTGCATCATTTTGCAAAGATTAAATGCTTTTAGAAATGACAAAATTATTCTGGTGAGTACTAGGGTGGCAATGATGCAGCTCTAATTTTTCAATGGTTATTGGGAAATTAGGCAGTTAGATGTTAATGGTCATACTAAATCCATAATGAGGAGGCAAACAATCACATTAACACACACCATATGTTTACAATCATTCTGCTATGGTTACTCTGCCATCTCTAAAGGGAGAGGAAAAGTTCAATATAAATTGGGAGGAGAAATAAGAGTACATTCAAAGCTGAAGCCAGAAATAAAAACAATTCTACCATTTCCATTCTACCACTAATCTCGCTACTTTGCTCATGATTGTCTCAATGAGCCATCAAATTCCCTTCACTTCTTTACTTTATCTGCTTTTCTCTCTGCCCTGCTTCTCTCACCTCTCTCAGTCTTCTCTCTTCCTTGTGCTCCACGCACCTATTCCTACCTGCATTTTCTTTTTTTTTAATTTTTTTTTTTTGAGACAGAGTCTCTGTTGCCCCGGCTAGAGTGCCATGGGGTCAGCCTAGCTCACAGCAACCTCAAATTCCTGGGCTCAAGTGATCCTCCTGCCTCAGCCTCCCAAGTAGCTGGGACTCCAGGCACATGCCACCACGCCCAGCTAATTTTTTCTATTTTTAGTAGAGATGGGGTCTCACTCTTGCTTAGGCTGGTCTCACACTCTTGAGCTCCAGCGATCTTCCCACCTTGGCTTCCCAGAGTGCTAGGATTACAGGCGTGAGCCACTGTCCCTGGCCCATACCTGGATTTTCTTCCCCATGGTTTATTTTAACCAGTTAAAATCTTGGGCCCCAGCAATCATCTCCTTTGTGTTAGGAAGCATGGGTTCATTTGCAATGCCACCTCCAATCAAACCTGAGAATCTCCTAAATTCTCACCTCTGGTTATGCTGGAGGCTGGAGGCGCTGCACTAGCAGCAAGCGTAGGCTAGGCAGCATTATAAAATGCCTGCTGAGTGCTGAAGGTGCCTTAAGACATTTCCCGATAAAAACTGAATGAGTCTGTTGCTAGCAGATCTGCCTTACAAGAAATACTAAATATATCCTTCAGGCTAAAATGAAAGGGCACTAGACAATGACTCAAATCCACATGAAAAAATAAAGAACATTGGTAAAGGTATTTGCCAGAGATGCTCTGAATCTATATAAGACTCTTGGTCACCTGATTTTGATGCCTCACAGTTGAGACAAAAACACATTATTTTTAAAAGAAATTATACAAATATACATTCTCTTCAATTTCTATAAATATAATTACACTACCTTTGGAACATTTGGCATATACATGGCAGATTTTTTTAAGAAAATTGATCACATATATATAGAAATATTACAATAATTTTAGTAAAATTTATTGCAAAAGGTTTAGCAAAATCATATATAAACATGTGCATTTCTATTTAAATGTATCAGTGTGTGTACATATATGTTTTAAAGATCAAATAAAATAAATCGATGAGATGATTTTAAGTAATTGATTTTCTTTCTAATTTCCATCTGATGACAATCAATAAATTTCCATTTTATAAAAATATACTCAATAATGAAACCTCTGGTACTTTAGAATATTTCCTTAGGCAATAATGTCCAAGGACATAGTCTGTAGAACTATTTTATCAACTGCCAATTTAGAGGTAAGTTGACTTATGTTCTATATTATTTGATGATAGAAGCTTTACATGATAATATGTTTGATTTGTATCTTGCACCTTATTGGTTCCTAGCCTAAGCTAAAGACATAGCATAAATTTAAAATAAAATATATTCCTACATTCGTGCCCTACTAAACTCAAAGGCTGAAAAGTAGGGAGCAATGAGGGGCTATCAAGAGTCAGGGAAAAGAGAAACAGCATCTAAGATGGAAAAAGTTTTAAAAGATTCAAGATGAAGAAACTTCAGTCAAGACATCTTTTAGTATAAAGCTTCAATCAGACCTAGCGTGAACATCATAATTCAAGAATCTTCTTCTACTTGGTTTATTTCTGAAAATGTTCTGCCATCTTTAGCTATTTCTTTGATCAATTTATCGTCTAAAGTTATCCTCTAGTTACCTTCTCTTCTCCTTGGAAGGATCAAGGGTGGATGTCAAGACCAAGGAATGTGAGTCTTAGCGGCATGAGCTTAAGGAATCACAGAAGATAAACTCTATTTCCCTTTGGCATCAGAGGTAGGTCATTTGCTGGGAATGGGAAGGTGGTGGTGGAGTCAGATATCTGAGTGTGTGAACAAGGATTCAGGTGGCTGCTGTAGTGAATGGAAGAGAAGAGACTGGAAGGATATAGGGCTGACATACAGTTGTTTGCCCTGGTAAGTATAGAGATTATGAACTGATAGATATTAACATCTATGCCTTGTGGTGTTGGGTAATCCAGGTATAGGTTTAAATAAAATAGACAATTAGACAGAACCATGGTTGGGATTTTGCCAGGCAAATATGATGAAAGGACAACTGGATCAAAAAGTCAGTGATATTTCTTTGTACTGAAGTTGAACTGAGAAGAGCAAGTTGGAGCCAGGTATGAAAGGAATTGAAGAGATAGGTGCCTGATAGAAACAACATTCTCATTTGTACATAATCACTCTTATCTCAGCTCATCTATATTATCCATGAAAATATGAACTTATACACATTTTGTAACCTAACTCCCAAATTAGTTTCTCAGAGTTTCCAACCTAGTTATTCAATAGTTGTATGTTCTTCATCAAGTCATTAATCAGAACAATAATCCTCAGTGTTATGTATACACGAGAGCATCCTGTAAACCTGTGGTCCCCAAACCCCAGCCCACAAACCAGTACCAGCTCATGGCCTGGTACAGACCAGGCCACACAGCAGGAGATGAGCAGCGGGCAAGCCAATGAAGCTTCATCTGCATTTACAGCCCAGCCGCTCCCCATCACTCACATCACTGCATAACCTCCGCTTCTTGTCAGATCAGCAGTGGCATTAGATTCTTATAGGAGCATGAACCCTACTGTATACTATACATGTGAGGGATCTAGGTTGCATGGTCCTTATGGGAATCTAATGCCTGATAATCTGAGGTGGAGCTGAGGCATTGATGTTCACGCTGGGGAGCTGCTGCAAATACAGATTATCATTAGCAGAGAGATTTGACTGCACAAAAAATGTAATGCACATGAATCATCCCAAAACCATCCCCCAACCCCTCCACGGAAAAATTGTCTTCCATAAAACTGGTCCCTGGTGCCAAAAAGGTTGGGGACCGCTACATATAAACTATCATTGTGATACCGCTGATGGAAAACACAGAAATGTATGACAATTTTATAAAGGTACTAAACAACCTAATTCCCTTCTTTGGGCAGGATCAAGATGTGACAAGAACAGCTTAAAGAGTTACAAACCTGTCTAGGGAATTTAAGATAAAGCTACATGGACGTTAACGATGTAAAACAGAAGTCTACAGCCTTGTCATATACTCATTACAAATTGCTTCTTAGACTATCAAATATTTCAGCTTAGTATTTATTTTTCATTTAATCACTTGAAAATATGTGCATTGGTTTACACACTTTTCTTGCCAGATACTTTTCTTAAATAATAAATAACATTTTGAATCATTTCCATCCTACTGCATAGGGAAATAGAGCTTTGTGATATGTGCAATATAGCAATTCAGATAATTTTATCTGTCATAATTCAAGGTTTAAGTTACAAATTCAAGGATTTTCAGTAGAACAAAACTTATCTGTCTATAAGCATATAAGAATAAATACACAGAAGATACTACAATACAAAACCAAATACATAATTTAACTTAGAATACGACAACAGATGAACTAAAATTGTACACCCTATGGCTACTTCAGTTTGGCTAGGCTGTTTTAATGTCTTGCATTGCAAGAA
The DNA here is from genome assembly GCA_963574885.1 of Lepilemur ruficaudatus. Classification (NCBI taxonomy): domain Eukaryota; kingdom Metazoa; phylum Chordata; class Mammalia; order Primates; family Lepilemuridae; genus Lepilemur; species Lepilemur ruficaudatus. The sequence continues at coordinate 18,801 of CAUYRT010010358.1, forward strand.
AAGAAAAACAAAAACAGAATGGACATACATCTTGTAGTATTAAAATTCAAAATCTTAAAGTTATATGTGAACTTCTTTCTCTGTTTTAAAGAAAAGTTGGGGTCTAGCTTGAGAAGCAGAAAAAGCTTAAGTTGAGTACAGTATTCTTTTTAACAAACTCAAAGCCACAGTATTATAATCTTAATATAATTTTAAAATATTTTAACATCTGTTAGACTCTAGAGAGCAGTAGAAACAAACCATACTTTACTTAGAAACTGTTGAAGCAACCAGACATTTTCTGTCTCTTGCTTATCAATACAAGTCAAAGCATTTATTAAATGTGCATATAAAGCTCTACCATGGGCAAGCCGGTGGAAAGGAGGTTTATACCTATTTAAGCCAAAGGCCTGGTTCCAGCATCAGAGGCCTTGGTAGTTGTTGTATATGAGAAAAAAGTGTAGGGGAAAAAATGGAGAAAATTATTTTTTAATATACCAAAATGGCAATTTTTTAAGTGATAATTCTCAATGTTGAGCATTTTTATCAGCAGTTGTTTTTCCCAGTCTCGTTCAAAGATTCCGTGCTTTGACTCTAGAGACTCTCTATGTCAATTTTAAAGTCACAGCTCACCAGGAGTTCTACCATCACCATTTCCAATTATTTGGAAATGTTGAGACATTGGTTTTTATATTCAAGAGGTAGTACATTTATATGTGGTTGTTGTTGAGGTCTCCATGACAGGTTGAAAATCTCTTGATGCATTTTCATGAATAGTCAAATATCATAATGAAATTTATTCCTATTATAACACACATTTTAACCAGCTTGATAAAACAAACTCAATAGTCTGAAAACTTCATAGTGAACTGCACCACAATGCTGAGTTTTAGGAACAAAGTTGTCATTAAAGAAGAGAGTACCCATTCTCGTTTCTAGCTGGTACAATGGAAGTCACAGGGGAGCCACTTGGTACATGCAGTATTCCTCCAGAAAAACAAACAAATACAGTGCCTCTGTTAGGTGAATTCCTCCTTGACATATCAAGCTAGACACTGACTATCAGGACTACATCCTAAACAATCTCTTCTATTGCTAAAAAATAGTACTATTTGAAACATGAAGGTGGTATGAAGATGATATTAGACCTTGGTACTATAAAGAAAGTTATCAGACCTAAATTTAAATACCAGCAATGGTGCGGGTAAAGCACTTGCAAAATGGGGAAAACTGTTGGTAAAACAAATATAAGTGAGAAATCAGTTATCAATAAAATATAATCCTCAGAAGAAATATACATATTAATATTTTCTTATAAATTGTTTATTTTTTTAGTACCTCTGATATTGTCAACTATGCTTTTCTAATTATTATATATAATCAAACAGGCCAGGTGTTTTGCATTTTCTAAAGGCCCATATTTGACAATATGTCCTTTTGACAATATGCTTTTTTGATTTTTTTAATTTTATCTTTTACATCAGTAATTATTACTACCTTCATTCTTTCAGTATGTTGTGCCATGCTTTTTCTAGTTTCTTATGTTAAATAGTCATTATCTTTATTATGAGGCTTTCCTTTAATAATAATAATAATTTTCTCTGAATAAAACAATGGCTATGTCACATAAACTATAATGTAAGCTGACCTTTTGATATTTGTCTACCTAGATAATTTGCGATATTTTAAATTTATTTTTCACTTGAGGGCTTATGTTTTTAAATTACAAGTAGCTAAGATTTTACAATAACTATCGTTGATTTCTAGTTTTATTGGCTATAATTAGAAATGTGACCTACAAAACCTCTAAATTTTTAATGTTATGATCTTATTCATTTTTTGATAATTGCACATGCCTGTGAACCAAAACATAATGCTTGCTCTTTGCACATAGGCTAGGATGTTCCTTTAGTACATATTGCTTTGAGCTTTTAATTACATAATTAAAATGTAAGGTACCCTAGGTTTTTTATTGAATTCATCAGTAATATTTTTCTAATGACTTATATTAAAATCTATTCCTGTAATTTTACTTAGTCCAAGTCATTCTTATTTTTTAGAGTTTTTGTCATGTTTGGTGCATTTAAATCATACTGTTTTGATTATACTATGAATTATTTTATCATTATTGTGCATTTTGCATTTTAACCTCTTATGAGAGTCTGACTTGCATTACAGAAGTTCAATCAGTATTTTTCATGTACTGTGATAATTTATATACTTGCTTTTATTTTCATACTTTAATCTCATTTGATCTATTAATTATTGTTTGTCATATTCCCCTCAGTTTTACTCTTTCTGGCGATTTCTTTTTTTTTTTTTTTTTTTTGGTATTCTTCCCCACCTCTACCACCTGCACACCTAGTTATTTTGGAAAGATAACCTACCTTTCAGTATTATTACTGGTTACGTGTTTATTCCTAATAGCTATGATGAAACCTACATTTCTCTACGGATGAATTTAGATTAAGTAGCTGTGCTGCCAACCCAGATGGTTTCCTTGCCCAGTTGTATTTTCCTGGCATCACATGAAAATATTAGAACACTATCACCCAAGTCTGTCATCCCGTGGCCAAACACCCCATCCCACCCGTACAGGCCTCCAGACTAGGGTTCCTTCGGGCCTCTCATTCATCACCTCTTGGGTTTTGCTGAGATAATTTTAAAACTTTAGATATAATCTCTTAGTTTTGTCTTAAATTATATATTTTCTTATATTAAATGTTCTTAATGTATTTTTACTATATACACACATACATGTATATGAGTATTCCTATATCTCCAGGTCACATTATCCTCAACCTTTTAGGTGACTCAACCCTTTTTCATTATACTTGAATAATTTTTTATATATTAAAAGGATATATGTATATACCAAATAAATCCTGCATTCTCCCAAAATATATCTTTTTACTAAGAGAATAATGATCTCTTGGCCATATATAGAATCCTTTGAGTTCTATCATTAAGCTAAATAATCAATTATATGTTTTTATCATATCTTCCACTTGATTTTTTTGTTTGGGACCTTTCATTTCAGTGCTATTTGGAAGCCATTTTACCTTTTTATATTTTAAATTAAATCCTTCCACTCAAGGAAAAGTTTTGTTATTTCTTTCATTATTAGCCATCTCCCATATATTCCCTTTTCCTCTGAGCCCTCAGTCAAGTATCTTTCATTTCTGTTTCCCATTACTTTTTATTTGTCTGTGTTATAAGTCACTTACTCTATTTGGTTTTTTAAAACAATAGCTGAGTTCCCACCAGTGATTTATTTTTTAATTATTTTAATAAATTGTAAAATTCAGAAAAAAATTTTAGAAAGTTTTGTTATTGCTGTTCTATACTGTCTACTTGAAGGTTTCTTTTTCTCTTTTCTGTGTTAATGCCCTGTGTTCTCTCTCCATTGGTTTTTCCCTCAAAATTAATTACCTCTTTTAACTATTCAGTGTGGTCATCCTGAGTCATATTAAATTAGCAATGTGCAACCCCGGTTGTACATTAGAAGCACACAGAAGATTTTAAGATATACTGATGCCTGGGCTATTCTGATTTAATTGGTCTGTGTGGCATCCAGGCATAGGTATTTTTAAAAGTTATAACATTCATCCAAAGGCTGAGAATCCACTGCCTTGCAAGAGTGGCAGTGACCCCTGCATGCTCACAGCTATACACTCCTACTTCGTCCACACAGGCTGTAAGGTTCTCCAGGCCACTGGCGTGAACAAGACAGTTCCTGCAATAGAGTCAGTGGTGAATGAGCTGACAAACTGCAGCCTTGTGCTGGGCTACAGAGAGGAAGACTCCCTGGGGTTGGCAGGTGACAGATGGCTCCCTCTAGACAGTGGGAATTGGAGTGGTTCAGTACCACAGCAGTTGCTCTCTATCTCTGGGCACATTTAAACAACGTGGAAGCCGGTCCCAAGGACCAGCAGCCACAGTGGCAGCTCTCTTCTGAGAATATCTGCCCCCATCTGCTGGCAGAGAAGAGACCTGGGCCATTGGCCCAGACACTTAAGTCTTTGCACCTGCCCTATTTCAGAGACATCTCAGGAAATCTCACCATCAGAGATACACTCTCCAGGCTCTATCTGTGTGCACTGGGTGGATCCTGAGGGGGAATTCAGACAGAGAGGGGGTCAGATATGCATTTCCAGGCCACCATATTTCAAAGAATTCCTCTCCTTGGGTGTGGTTGTGCACTCCAGATGCCACAGCACAATGTCTTGCTCAAACGTGAAAAGTATATATTCAATAATTCCTTTTGAGGAAAACTAAAATATAGTTTTATCTATTCTCCTTTTTAATTTGCAGGTAAGACATGTATATATTTATGGTTTACAACATGATGTTTGATATATGTATACATCGTGGAATGGCTCAATCATGCAATTTAAAGTATGCATTACCTTACACAGTTATCACTTTTTTGTGTGGTGAGAACACTGAAGTCTACTCTCTTAATGAGTATCAATAAATCTTTTATTATAAATTAAGTGTGAGTCATTCTTATCCTACAATCTTTGAATCCTGGGAAATCTTCCAATTCCAATATGACTGTTTCAAGAATGTCTACCTACAAATCAATTATGATTACAAATCAATACTGACAGTCCTTTGTTCATTCTTACTCTCTCTACTTATTACAAACTATATTTTTCCATATGTATGTTGGTGATCTCCACTCTCTGTGAGATTGTGGAGAGCGGGAACCATGTCTTAGCCATTGTTGAATTCCTGATGTCCTTCAGGATGCATGGCACGTAAGTGGCTAATAAATATTTGTTGATTTAAAAAAATTGTATTTTCCATTGAACATCTCCTCTCCTGGGGCACTGAAGGATTAAATAAGATAATAGATATAAAATTCTTGACATAGTTTTTCGCACAGCTTAAATAATAAATAAATTGGACCCTTTGTTTCACTTGTATTAAATTCATGCTGCTTTCAAACAGACATAAGCATTTCATGCCATTTTCTCTTTGCCATCCCATCTCCTCTCTCACCGATGACTATAATGGAGAATTAATACTAAACACATATTAATCATTTTATTTGACACCATGCCACTAAACTCTCTTCCCAGCTCCTTTTCAATATACTTTGTATAAGTGTAATACGGTTGTTTAAGAAGAGAAAAACACTTCGCATTTCCACACCAATTATTTTTGCAGTGGTCCCTAAATTCCCCAAACATCAAAAAAGAATGAATGTCAAATTAAACTATAGTGTACACAAGCCACACATGAACTGTTCTATAGCGATTATGGAGAATGCCAATAGCACCAAAGTTGAACGCAATTAGGCAATTCACAAAGCTGACTTTTATTCTAAAGGCTAATAAACTACTCAAAAATTCCCTTATAGTCACATTCTCCTGTGCTAAGCAATGTGGGATTTTTAAAAATTAAAACAAAAATAAATTTCATACAGTATTTTTATTGCTTTTCTGTTAACATCTCAATAGAAATCTTAAAGAGAGCAAAACAGCCAACTCAATATATTGATATTCAAAATATCTCTCTGGCACTTTGTGATAATTATATGAAGTACTAATGGCATTTAAATTTTATTTAGTCATTAGATTTCTTTAGAGCTTTAGCTCCAGAATCTAAAGTGCTTTATGAAGAGTTGATAAGCCCCATTATTCAAGGAAGTAAGGACCAAAAGAACTCATTTAAATGTGCATAACTGTGTACTGATGTTTTTGCCTATATTTATGAAGGGAGGAGGTCAGAATTCCACTAAATTTAATGTCAGCAGCAGCAGCTTTATCATCATAAAATAATAATATCATTTATTGAGCCCCTGCAATATGCCTGACCCTATTCTAGATAACTCTATCATAGTACCCCTATCACAATCACCCTATAAGCCTATGATTATCAATTACATTTTACAGATAAGGAAACTGAGGCTCAGAGAGTTTTAGTAATTTGTCCAACACTGCACACCCACTGAATACTACAGCCATTGTTTAGACTCAGGTCTGATTCTAACACTTCCCACTGGCTACACTAACACATGTTCCATGTATGAGTCTTCTCTGATGTCCCTACAGCCATGGCAACTAGGGAAAAATGATAATATATAATTCCCTTTCTACCAAAAGTTTTATGCAGGGCTTCCCAGGCTTGTCTGGACTCTTGCAAAGAGAGTCCTCCTACTAAGTGCACCTGGAAGGATACGAGGGAGGGCAGTCAGGAAGGGGCATCTAATGGAAAGAAATGTATGAAAATTAAAAAATGCTTTCAAACAAAAACATTGTTTTCACAAGTTCACAATAACTTCAACTAGCCATAAAGTTTTACCCATCAAAAGCCATACTTTAAAGATGAATCAAGTGTAACATACACTGAGCATATCAGTTTGTGGTAATTGCTTCTCACAGGTTCAAAACAATTTGCATTTTTAAGTCATTCAAAAGTTTTGTTGAAGGATTGATTTAATCAGTGGTTTGCTCAAGAAAATTTCTTCATATAGTTAGCACCAAGATCACTTGTTTGCAAGTTCCTATCCAAAAAATTACACATTTCAAGTCATCAGATTTGGAAATAATGTACTTTGGTGGGGGAAATGATCTATCAGTTCTACTTTGGGGATCATTTGGGAGCTCCTAGGAATGTTGACTGAAAAATGGAGGTTCTTATGACACATATTGTTCATAAAGTTGGTGTTGCTGGGCCTCTGAAACCAGGCTGGTTAGTTGTTTTGACTTGGACTTAACCATCATTTACACAGTGTAGCAACCACCTGTATAAGACATAGATAGTCAGCACATAGAATGTTCCCTTGTTCCCTTTCTAGGCACTGTTTTGTACTCCAAGAATTAATAGCTATTCTCACTCTTTTTCCCTCAATTACCATTGATTAGTTTTGCCTGTTCTTGAACTTCATATAAATGGAATCATATAGTATGATCAGATTCATGACTGGATTCTTGAGCATATTATTGCATCTGTGAGACTCATGCATTTTGTTCTGCAGAGCAAAAGGTTTATTTTTCTGTATTAATAAAATCGATGAATAAAATTGATAGACAATTTTATACTTGCCTTTGGGTAGACATGGTTCTCTGTGGTACATACCTATGAATGGGTTTGCTAGTACATAGGGTAGGCATAAGTTTAGCTTTAATAGATACTTCCAAATAGTTTTCCAAAACAATTGTATCAGTTTAATCACTTGAGATTTGTTTTACTGTTCAGCATACAACTCTTGAAAGTTCCTTGTCACTTGAAAAGAATGTGTATTCTAGTTATGGGATATTGTGCTTTATAAATTTCAGTTAGATCAAGGAGGTCGATAGTGTTCATATCTTCTACTCTTTACTGATTTTTTTGTGTAGTTGTTATAAATTACTGAGAGGGCATGTTAATATCTCTAACTACGTGCAATTGTCTATTTTCCTTGTAATTCTGTCTATTTTTGCTTCATGTAATTTGAAGCTCTATTATTAGGCATATATATTAATAAGTATTATATCTTTGTAATGAATTGAGTTTTTCATTATAAAATGTCCCTCCTTATCTCTAGCACTAGTCCTGGTCTTGAGGTTTATCTTGTCTAATATTGATATACTCATTTCATCCTTTTCATGTTCATTGTTTGCATGACATATCTTTTTTCATCCTTTTGCTGTCACTCTTTCTCTGATTTTATTATTAAAACATATTTCTATAATAGCATTTAATTGAATCTTGCTTGTTTTTTCTATCTGATAATCTCTGTGATTCAACTAGCATATTCATTTCATTTATATTAACTATAACTTTAGATATAGCTTGATTTAGTTTATCATTTTGCTATTTGATTTCTAATTATCCCATCTGTTTCTTGTTTCTCTGTCCATTCTTTTCTGCCTCATTTTGAGTTAATCAAATATTTTTAATACTTCATTGAATTTTCTTTATTGGCTTTTTAGCTATATGTCTTTGCATCTTTTTCATAATAACTTAGAGGTTATATTATGAATAATAAAATTGTAACTGTCAACTTAATACCGTACCATCTCACATGAAATGCATGAATTTTCAATAGTGTAAGTCTTCTGACCTTGAGTCCCCACTTTGTGCTATTGTTGTGACACATATTCTATCTTCATATTTTATAAACTAAACAACTTAGAGCTGTAATTTTTTTCTTCACACAGTCAAATGTTGAAAAACGTCATCGTCGCTCATGTACAGCACAATATTATCCTCTCAGCTGACTTCCCACTTCTATTGTTGTCCCCCTTTCCAAGACATTTTTTATACAACAGCCAGAGATATTTGCTTTCAAATGTAAATTAGATGGTGCCACCTGTCCCGAGCTTAACTTGCATCAAGAGCTTCCCAGGATGAAATAAAGACTCCTTCAAGTGTCTTTATATTAGTTGGATAGGGCTGCCTATCCAACAAAATACCAAAACTGCATGGTTTAAACATCCAACACACAGGCACAAACACAACACCCTGTGTCTGTTAAGGAGTCTGTATCAATACAGGACGGACTCTAGTAGGCCTGTCTGTGTATGTATAATTTTTATGGACTTTTAGACAGTGCCTCTTCAAGAAATTTATATCCCCCCAAAAAAGAAATCATATTTTGAACAAGTGAAATTATAATACAACTTAAACCTACATAGCAATCCAGGCACAGCCAGTCGGAATGCCCCTATGTCACATCCCTTTGTGAGTCCTGAGTACACTTAGAGTTTTGCATGCTCCAGAGGACTCCCAATGAAAAACTAGAGGACTCTCTTACTGAAAAACTAGAAGATACTCAGAAGCCCCAAAAAGAAGGCCAAGGAAAGAGAAATAGTCAACTAAAAGTAAGTGAGCTAAAAGTACTACCCTCAAGCACTGATTTTGTAGAAGATTCAATTAACTGTGCAGGAAAAAGCAAAGGAGTTGATTCAAACTGACCTAATTGCCGGGCACATCATTTTTCCATGACAAATGACTGATGGTTATAAGAAGTTCAAGCAATTACGATCGATATATTTACATATGACATTTACCCAGAAACAAAAAGAGGAATAGTTCACTAACAAAACTTGGAAAAAAAATTTTTTTAAATACCTCTATAAAAAGACTCCATCTCATACCCCCTACGCCTGTCCATGAAAAGCTTCTACGCCCCCTATGAAAAGCTATATTCTATGACAATAAATAACAACTCTGACTGTCATGTAGATGTGCCCTTTATTCATTATTTTATAATAACTGACCTGGATGTTTGCCTGAATTGTCAGTAGTGGTTGTTTTTGAGATGTAAGTGCAAATACAGTATTGCCTTATTCCACATGGCAGTACATCCCAAATAATGAACATGACCTCCCCAGATGGGGTATCTCTCTTGATCTGTTTGCATTCATTCCATAACCACGTGTATCAGTTTCTTATTGCTGCTCTAACAAATTACAACAAAGATAGTGACCTATGGTTCTGTATGTCATAAGTTTCATGCAGGTCTCACCAGGCTAAAATAAAGGTATTAGAAGAACCGTGTCCCTTTCTGGAAGCTGTAGGGGAGGATCTTTTTCCTTGCTCATACTGGTTGTTGGCAGAATTCAGTTCCTTAAAGTTGCAGAACTAAGATCTTTGTTTCCTTACTGGCAGTTAGCTGAGAGCTGTTCCCAGGCTCTATTGGGTACCCACATTCCTTGGCCTTGCTCCTCCTTTCTACATCTGTAAAGGCAGCAATAGTGAATCCCTCTCACACCTTGAATGTCTCCCTGCTACCACTACATCTCTCTATAGCCAAGCCAGGAAAAGATTTTTCACTTTTAAGGATGTATGTGATTAATCTGAATAATCCAGGATACTCTCCTCAGCTCAAGTGGCATACCCTTAAATCATATTTTCAAAGTTCCTTTTGCCACAAATGTAATGTAGTCACAGGTTCCAGGGGTTAGGGTGTGAACATCTTTGGAGGGTTATTGTTCTGCCTGCCATGCTATTACAAGATCTTCGGGTCCAAACATTGGACATCTCACTGCTGCAGCATTTTCAGGCTCTCTCCTCTCCTTCCCCATTATCATGCCCAGAAAAGCAGTATAAAATGCACAAGGGCTATTGGTTCCACTTGCGCTGGATTTTCAGACTCTCAGCTTTGGTGGACATCTGAATGATAGAACTTAGACTCTGTTGCCCCATAAAAATCAGTCTTTGTCACCACTCCAGCTGCAGATGCTCCAAAAAGGATCCAATTCCGTATTTCTGTTTTCCAGTATTCATACTCAATATCTGCAGAATTCAGCCCCTCATGAACCATTAACTTTACCATAAACTAAAAAAGGTGAGAGAACATAGCAAAAACTCTTGGTGCTGCTTACTTCCAGGAAAGGTGTTTCAAAAACTACTTCAATTACAGCCAAAAAAATTTTTAATGAATGAAGGCATGAACAGATGAACATAAAATGCATGAATGGATGAACCAGGGGGATAACTGGTAAGAAGGAATTTGAGGAGTTAAAGAAATAAAATTTAAAAAGGAGATGGAGAAAGAGAGATTTCTCTTTAAATAGATTTTAATAAAACAATTTGTTAATTGATCTTCTACCACTTGAATTGCTATTAAAATCATATGCAAAGATTTGGCTTTCATATTAAGACATAAAGCTGATAGATATGTTTTCTTATGTCTAAATTCTTTCTAGATACAAATAAAAATGAACACTGCAATTTAGTTCAATAGAAGAAAATGGGTTCAGTATGTGTTCGTTTACTTTGAAGCAATCTGCATACAACCAAGTGCGTGTAAAGGGGGCAAATGCCTCAGCTCCGCAATTGTTATCTCATTTTCCTAGTGTTTGTGGCTTTGCCCACATCTGCTCCAAATGGTGCTATTTGGTATATAACTTGCAAACTTGGAAACTCTGTTTAAAATAAGATGCTCCTAGGATTGTCAGCTTGTCTACCTATTGCTACGATTACCCCTCCTCTTACTCCTCTTTATTTTTCTCCCTAGCACTGTTTATTTGACATACTATATAATAAGCTCATTTACTTGCTTATAAATAAAAATACTCTCGTGCCATCTATGCTTATAGAATTGGTAGCTACAATGACAGATCACAAAGCGAAGCTCCCCACCCTCTGACACAGCAGTCTGGAATATAAGTAATAGTGATGACATAACAGAGTCAAGATGAGAGATATGACATTTATTTTGAAGGAATCATTATTCTTAGAAGGTTTTATGTGAATCCTTCTCTTTCCTTTCCACCTTAGGGAGAAAAATGTTTATTTGATTTTTTGTGTGTATTGTCCACATATCTCCTGTTGCAGAGTTCAATATTCTCTCCCTCAGGCAAACTGAACATAGCAACAGCAAAGACCTGGGTAAAAATCAGACAATTCTGAGTAAAGCAGCCACAAGAAAGTGACTCAGTGTGTGTTTTTCAGACATATACTCACAGACTGATCTCCCTTCCCCAGCTAGCTGCAGTGGGAACATCCAGTCACCTCTGAGAAGGAAGGCATGTTTGTTTCAAATGTTCTGCCTTAAATAAATGCCCAGGAAATCAAGTAATTGCCTCCAAACCAAGCTCTGCTATTGTGATGGAACTCAGGAACCAGGGACTTTCTTCCCAGATGAGCTGATGGCTCTGTTGCCTGGAGTAAATTCTGAGATTCTCAGTACCCACTACTTATCTGTGAAATGAGCACTCTCTAGTAGAAGAATTATAAGCTTCCTTCCAGTTAGAACATCCTAGAATTTTAGTTATTAGAATGTAATGACTATCCTCCAACAATATAAAACATGCTTGAATTCAAAGACACAACAAATGGATCATAATCTAATCCAGAAACAGGTTATTTTTTCCATGTGGTATCTCGAAGTCCAGTTCACACCTACATTTCGAGAACAAAGAGAATGGCTGATGAGGAAAATCCTATTTTAGCCTCTCCTTCACTCTACAGATAAAAGGAAAACCTGAGAGCAGCAGACTATCCATGCCCCTTCCCAGATAGCCTCAGGGATGAATATTTAACTCACCTTTCCTATAATTTGTTGAACTCCATGTACCATCATGTGCTGGCTGGTACAAACACAATGAGAAATTAGACAGCAGCCCTAATATTAAGATTCAGCTAATCAGGATAATTGGGAAACATTTTTAAAATACTACTTGCAATACAGTACACTAAGGGTGATCATTAATAAGTGCTGTCACAAGTAGTGTAAGGACCAAATGTACTTCATTTTGACACAATGTCTGCATTTCCAAGAAAATAGTATCTGTGTACTAAAACCATGCAGTGAACGAAGATAAAATCAACTGCCTCTGAAAAGCTGACATTGAAATAGGACCGGAGCTTTCGTGCTAAATAAAGACATCAATTTGTCCACTCTTTATACGTAAGGTAAAATCATGATGGGATGTAAAGCGAAATAAAAGTTAATGATTTTGGAACAAAGCTGCATGATGTAAGTGCTCCTTTGGGAATAAACAGGCCAGGAGCAAGTCAGAGGGTTCCACGAAATGAAGGTCAGTTTCCAGTCCATTCTGCAGAATCAATACAGCACCTTGGACTTGCAACAGGTCTCATAAGTCATAGAATGACTGGGCCATGTATCAACTTCCACCCTGCATAGCTCTCAATGCCTCTCATCGACAAGCATTGCTGAGAAAAAAATCTGTGATCAGAATCTGCAACTGCAGTGGAATACAGCCCACATGTAGATTGACAGGGAAACAGAGTGGACAACCAACAGCAAGTAAAGTACCATCACTTTCAAAAGACCATATGTCAATTACAGAATTGATTTCCAAAGTCACAATTGAAACTGCCATCAGTGGCTTTTTCTGAACATCCATTTCATAGATGAGGTTTATCTCAATGAAAAAAGACATTATGCACAAATCAGAAAGGTCCAGAGAATCATACTAATTCCAACCTTCTTCTTGACACCAGGTTTTCTCCTGAAAAAATATTTGAAGAAATAAAATAAGAAACAGACAAAGGGAGCTACAAGGACTAGGAAATATCATTCATTCTTCATATGTTAACTGAGTCAGGCACAACAGTGAATAAAACAGTCAAACATCCCTGCCTTCCCTCCCCAAGGGGAGACAGAAAATAAATAAGCATGTCATATATAGTATGTGAGAAAGTTATAAGCACAATGGAGAAAAACAAAGCAGAGAAGACAAAGGTAATATTTGGGGAGTGGAACTTCATCAGGTGTCATTGCTCTGAAAGTACTCACCACCCAAGAAAACAGAAGACAAACAGTGGGCTTCCAACTCCTGTGTGGTTTGACCTTCTTGAGCCAGCAGTCAAAAACTATGCAAAGCAGGCATTCATGGCAAACAATCTCCAACCCTCATCAAATTGATTTGATGGGCCAGAAAAACAAAACTCTGAACTCCGAATATAATAATAGGTAACATTTCCATAACACTTTCTATGATTCGGGCACCATCCTAAGTGCTTACATATGTTAAATAATTTAATTCTCACTTCACCTCAGTAAGATACGTTTAGTATCATCCTTGTTTTTCAGATGAGAAGACCAAGACCAAGACAGTAAAGTTCATTCTGTGACAGTGGAGTTGGCCTTTGAGTCCAGATGTTCTGGGTCCAGAAACTATGCTCTTAATGATCACTGTACAACATCTGCTACCAACAACCTCTGCCTGCTCTGGTCGCCTAAGTGATGCTGATCTCCTGCCATGTCCCTGCATCTAATAGTCTACCTGATATCCGCATTTGGACAGTTAATGAGCAGCATGAAACTAAGGCATTCAAAATAAAACTTTGGATCCTTAATATTAATACACCCTTCCCTCCCCTTTTTTCCCTACCTTTGCATACCTGCTCCTGGCCCAGGCTTCCAGAACTGTCTTTATAAATAGCATACCATTCACACAGCTCCTCAAGTCCAAAACTTAAGCCTTGACTTTTCTTTTTCTCTTACACCCTTGATCTGATTTGTTTGAAAATCCTCCAAAATATTTCTTAAATCTAATGCCCTCTGATCACATCCAGGCTGCTGTCAAGTTTAACCTACAGGACCAGAACAGCCTTATAGCTGGTCTACCTGCTTCTCTCTTGCCACCAAGAGTCAATTCTCCCTCCCGGCAATCAAAGTGATCATTTAAAAATGTAAATATCAACAGAGTGAACAGACAACCTACAGAAGAATGGGAGAAAATATTCACAACCTAAACATCTGACAAAGGACTAACATCCAGAATCTACAAGAACTCAAACAAATCAGAAAAAAAAAAATAATAACCCCATTAAAAAGTAGGCAAAAGACATGAACAGATTTTTTTCAAAAGAAGATAACAAATGGCCAAAAAACATATGAAAAATGCTCAACATCACTAATCATCAGGGAAACGTAAATTAAAACCACAATGAGATACCATCTTACCACTGTGAGAACAGCCATTATTTAAAAATCAGTAATAGACATTGGCACAGACGTGATGAAAAGGGAATACCTAAACACTGTTGGTGGGAATGTAAATTAGTACAACCTCTATGGGAAACAGTATGGAGATTCCTCAGAGAATGAAAAGCAGACCCACCATTCGATCCAGCAATCCCACTACTAGGTATCTACCAAAAGGAAAAGAAGTCATCATATCAAAAAGACATCTGCAGTCATATGTTTATCACAACACAATTCACAACTGCAAAGATGTAGAACCAAACTAAGTGCCCATCAACTGGTGAGTGGATAAATAAAATGTGGCATATATAAACCACTGAATACTACTCAGCCATGAAAAAGAATGAAATAATGTCTTTTGCAGCAACTTAAATGGAACTGGAGACCATTATCCTAAGTGAAATGTCTCAGGAATGGAAAAACAAATCCCACATATTCTCACCTGTAAGTAGGAGCTAAACAATAGGTAGACATTGTCATACAAAGTAGTATAATGGACATTGGACACGAAGAAGGAAGGGAAGTGAGGGGGCTGAGGGATCAAAAATTACCTATCAGAGGCCGGGCGCGGTGGCTCACGCCTGTAATCCTAACACTCTGGGAGGCCGAGGCAGGCGGATCGCTCAAGGTCAGGAGTTCGAAACCAGCCTGAGCAAGAGCGAGACCTCGTCTCTACTATAAACAGAAATAAATTAATTGGCCAACTAAAAATACATAGAAAAAAAATTAGCCGGGCATGGTGGCACGTGCCTGTAGTCCCAGCTACTTGGGAGGCTGAGGCAGAAGGATCGCTTGAGCCCAGGAGTGTGAGGTTGCCGTGAACTAGGCTGACACCACGGCACTCACTCTAGCCTGAGCAACAGAGTGAGACTCTGTCTCAAAAAAAAAAAAAAAAAAAATTACCTATCAGGTACAATATATACTATTCTGGTGATGAGTACACTAAAAGCCCTGATTTCACTACTATATAATTTATTCAAGTAACAAAACACTTGTACACTCCAAATCTATCAAAATAAATAAATTTTTTAAAATGCACATCAGATAACGTCATTCCCTGCTCAAATCACTCTGATACCTTTTATATTAGTCAAGGTTCTTCAAAGAAACAGAACCAATAGGATGTATAGATGCAAAAAGAGATTTATTTTAAGGAATTGATTCACACTATTATGGGAGCTGGCAAGTCCAAAATTGGCAGGACAGGCCAGCAGGCTAGAAATTCTGGCAAGAGATGTTGTAGTCTTGAGTCCAAAGGCTGGAAACTCAGGCAATCTGGAAGCAGAATTCCTTCGTCTTTGAGGGACCTCCATCTTTTCTCTTATGACCTTCAACTGATTGGATGAGGCCCACCCTACATCATGGAGGGTAACCTGCTTTCCTCAAAATCTGCCGATTTAAATGTTAATCACTTTTAGTATGGAGATACCTCAAAGAACTAAAAGTGAACTAAAAAAGAACTAAAAACCAAAGACGGAGGTCCCTCAAAGACAAAGGAATTCTGCTTCCAGACTGCAAGACACCTATGCCCTCATAATTCACAATTGCAAAGATGTGGAAACAACCCCAAGTGCCCATCAATACATGAGTGGATTAACAAAATGTAGTCTTTTTTACCCTGGAGGTCTACTCAGCCATAAAAAAAGATGGTGAACTAATTAATACCTCTTGTACTAAGCTGGATGGAACTGGAGACAATTCTCCTAAGTGAAGTATCGCAAGAATGGAAAAACAAGCACCACATGTACTCACCATTAAATTAGAACTTATCTAACAACACTTATGTGCACATATGGAAATGAAACTCTTCAGAAATTAAGCAGGTGGGGGCAGGGAGGAGGGGATGAATAAACTCACACCTAACAGGTACAATGCACACTATCTGGCTGATGAGCACCTTATAACTTTGACTCAAACTGTACAAAAGCAATTTATGTAACCACAACATTTGTACCCCCATAATATCCTGAAACAAAATAAAATAATTTTTAAAAAAGTTAATCACTTCTAAAAAATACCTTCACGTCACATTTAGACTGGTGTTTAACCAAACAACTGGGCACCACAGCCAAGCAAAGCTGACACATAAAATCAACCATCAGAGATTCCCATTACATTCAGAAAAAAGTCCATGTCCTCCAGGCTTCATTCTATTTTCTGCTCTTACCTTCATTCTCTGGGTCACCACGGCTTTTCGTTGTTCCGGGTACATGACATGCTCCCTCCTGTCTGCAAAAACAAAAACAAAAACAAAAATTTCCTTTTTTTGCTGTTCCTTTTACCTGGAATACTCTTACCGGAGACCTCCACATGGCTCCTGCCCTGCTTAATTTAGATCTCTGCTCTCATATCACCTCTTCAAAGAGGCCTTACCTGACAAGCTTATCACAAGCAGACCAGGACCCCTTTATTGTTCTTTAGCCTTTTCTTGGTCTGTCGTCATTGTACTTACCAGTGCCTGGAAGCATATTATTAGTTTGTTTACTATCTCCCCTCTCCCGCTAGAATGTTAGCTCTAGTTTTACTCATTGTCTGGTAGGGTCATTTCTGCCATATGGTAGGTGTTGAATGAATGAAGGACATCATGAAATATATCTTTTTAATCCTTTTGCAGAAAGAAACTGTGGAAGTACTAAGAAATATTAGAATCACTTTTCAAATACTTATGTGAATGAAACTATAAATGATACTAATTTTTGTTGTACTATATAATCCAAGCAACACTTTTATAATGCTTTTTTTTCTTGTTTTGTTTTGTCCAAGGTTCTTATTAATTTTTTCTGTTTGTGATTTCTTTTTTAACTTGAGGGCCATGGCTCTAAATGTTCTTTTCCTACTAGAACACTATACCTGGATCAACCCACCTAATCAAAGCTCTTTCTTTGTCTTAGTATTGTGAGTTGTTATATTAATAGCCCATTCCATACCTTAAAGACAGCATTCAAGCCGGGACTGGTACTTAGAGAACGATGAAAAAATTAGTGGAGCCAATAATAAAAACTTAATCATACAGTGATAGTTAAAATTCTTTGTTTTCAAAGAAATTGCTCATTACTCCTTTTATATGAGTGATCCAAGAGGATTTTGAATGTTCGTAATCCTCTGTTTGAAAATTAGGTAATAAAAAAAATTAATGCTATCAAATTCCGTACTGAGTCAAAGAAATAACTTCTGGAATTTGAGGGAAACTAATGCAGATTTACTGTTTGACTCTTCTGTGTTTGGCATAGAAGGGCATTCCTGGACATTTTATACGCTGTATTTCATTTTTTTCTCACAATAAACAGAAATTCAGAAAGTTCAGTGACTGCTCATGGTTACAAGGGTAGTCCTTTGCAGAGGCAAAATTCAAACCCAGAATGTCCCACTCTAAGCCTGTGTTCTCCTCAGTGACTTGGCTGCCCTGCGGCAGAATCCCCAAGATTGTAGGAACTAAACACAACTCCACAGGTGGATGCTGGACACGTGGCCATAAAATCTACTGCCTTTGGCTCTCAGGCACATTTTCAGTAAGGGTTTCCACTGCCAGTCTACGCTACAAGAACTTCCAGCATCCCAGTGAAGCCCTCAAATTCTACCTCTGTAAGTTGAGTGATGCGGGAGATAGTGTAGCCTCTGGGGAACCCTACAATGTCACTTCTCTGGTACCAGGGCTGTGGCCATAAGGCGGAACCTTTTAACCCAGTAGCTAAGACTTGGAAGCTCAGCATTCAAAATCATTCCAGTGTTTTGTTTTGTTTTCTTTCACCTTTCTTCCAGGAATGAAAAAATACATAAATAAATAAATGAAGTGGAAATTTTATTTATAAGGGGTGGGCATTTAATTTATAAAGGAAGTGATAGCTCTAGAAAGAATTCTACCAGCAATCATGTGAATGGCATGCACCCACCCAGAGGTATACAAATACCTCTCTGAGCTTTACTTTCCTTAGTTATACAGCAACAAGATTGGGATTCTATAAAGTCCATTCCAGCTCTAACAGTCTGTGAGCTAAAATTAATCAAAACCTTTTTGTTTGCCTCTCAAATTTCACTTCACCTTATTCATTTTTTCTCTATTAAATATAATAATATTCTACTTAGATTTTCCCCACATTTAAGAAACACTTAAAGCCTATTAAAACATCTTGTCTTTCCCTTTTGTGTCTTCTCTTTATACATCCCAGAGGTCTCTACTTCAGATGCAGCTCTGGTTTGTGCTGGGTTTTATTTCCTTCAACGTTCTTCTTTCTTTGAACAGCAGGTGCCAGAATAACAAGGCAGTATGAAATTTACAGAAACAATGTGTTTATTCAGTCGGCTACCTTATCTAAAATGTAATGCTCCTCAACCCTAAATCAGATGTCTTGCCATATGCTGCAAGGTACAAAGAAGATTGTGCAAGGCTAGTACCTATCATTTTTTGCACAGAAGTATGAGGCTCTAAAATTATTTTAGTAAAGTACAAAAATTCCTATGCATCTGTTTGCTGTATCTTTATGGAAACTAAAACAGGCTTAAACTGAAATGATTTCCTGTTTACATTATAGGGTATTTAATAAGGTCCCAATTAAAAACTAGTCGCAGCATTAAGAATCCTCTTATTTAAGCCTATTAAAACACTCGAATCATATTGGAATTCCTCATAGAGCTGGGCTATAAAATGTAATTCTTCTTTGAACAAATAAATGGCATTTCAAGATTACCACCTTTCCTTGTGAAATTTGTTTTTGTGAGAACCTTCTCTCAGATAGATTTGTTCCATTTTAATTAAAGTTGAACAGAAAAGGTTTTTGTTTTAAACCACACATCTAACCCTATAGAGACCTCCTATTTAATTCTATTGAAAGATGTGTTTGAACTTCTCCTAGATTTGGTGTATTAGCCATTGCTTGTTACCCGCCCCGGGTCAATGGTAGGAAAGCTGATAAGGTAGTCATATTTTCCTATTTTCCCGTACTTGACATTTTTAGATCTCTCTACTTCTGTGGCACTATTAAGCCCACCCAAAATGGGCTTGGGTTTGTATATTCAAGTAAAAGCATAATAGAAAAGGTTATTTCTTGTGTTCAAATTCAACCAATGCTCCTACAGTGTAGATAGACTTGTTTTAAGGCTTATTCCTGCATCACAGGCTTCATATTGACCATGGTAACTTCCAACAAACTAAGTTGTCTGCTTGGATTTAGGCTTGAGTGGCACCCACAGCAAACAGGGGGAGGGCAGTCAACTAAATGATGCATCAAATTACACACATTTATTATCACCAGTTCCCACTAGGCACCCTGGTGAGCACCAGAGGTTGGAAAAGACACATTTCTTGTCCTCAATGAGTTTATCGTGATTTTAGGAGCCCAGGAATCCCTCCCTGTTCCACAATATTCCCCCCAAAATGGCCTAACCATGGGGTCTGAGACCCATTCCTTTGGAGTGAGGCAGTGAAGGCTATTGTTAGAGCACGAGCAGACAATCTCACTAGGGTTTCACAGGTCCTTTTAGAGTAGGGCCAAGGAGGGTTGACCCTGAGCAATCTCAGGATTCTCTAACCCACCTATCCCCAATCCTGCTGATAATTAGAACCCCCTGAAGGGATTTTTTTTTTATTTATTAATTCGAGAGGCTTCACATGGATCCCAGGAATCTATGTTTTTCACCCAGGTTTGGAAACTAAAACCTTGAGTTTGTTCTCTCGCTTCCTCTTACTTCCCTTCATGTTCTCCCTCACTTCTCTCCTCCTCTGCTACTTTCTCCTCCTTCTCCTTCTCCTTCTCTTTCTTCTTCTCCACCTCCTCTTGCTTCTATTCCACCTCTTCCACCTCTTTCTCTCCCTTCTTCAAATAAATAACTATAAAATGGTAAACGTGGTTTTCCCCTAAATTATCTTATAGGTGAATTTTCTGAATGTGATGACCAGAAATATTCTGCATCTGTGCACTTTGACATTTGTTTATGCCTATCTTAGTTACTAGGAGAATTCAGATTACATGTGTAAAACGTCAAAGAAAAGCCTGGTAATTTATTATATACAAATACCAAACACAATCCTTCATTGTTTTAATGTGAACACTTTACCACAGGCAGAAACAAAGGGGCTCTTGGGGTGCTTAGGTCATCCTACACCCAGGAAATTTGAGACATTTGTAATACTCATCACATTTACATTCTAATAGTCATGGCCCTTTAAATATCTTTTCTGTTATTTCAGACACACTTAGCTTATATATGTGTACAGTATCTTAATAACCCAGTAGTGACAAGTTGAACACAAAAAGTAATGATCACAGTCAATTAGAACATGCAGAGCCCATCAAAAAAGCTATGAATATATACGGCCACGCTAAAATAGGGAAGGCTGTGTTGGTACACACATAAACTTTTGGAGCCATCTAGTGTGGCATATTGAACATATGGCATTCGTATGTCCTACAATCCCATTTGTTTAACATCAAATTAACTATCACAATGGTGTACACTGAAAGGGGTGTTTTTTTTAGTATATTTCAAGAAGAAAAATAGGAAATACTAGATTTATGTTGGGGAATGGTTGGTGGATATTAATTATGAGAGGAATGATCAGGAAGCAGATAAAGGAATAAAGCCGGAAGAAAATCATCCCTTATTAAAATGGGAAAAATTATAAGGTCACGTTAGATGCATGGAAATGAGATTTTACTTGTGGTACTGTGTGTTAGGAAATATGTTGCATGTTAGCCTTTGTTAATAGAATCAGTAAGAATTACAGAAAAATGTCTATACTAGCAGTAAGTTTCTATTAGGAACATTTTTTGGGGTGTAAGAATGAAGCTATAAAATTTTTGACATTTGTGTGCCCAATTAAGAGAATCAGGAGTTTTACATTTTCTTAGAGAGCAGTCACTCCCTTTTTGCTTCTCAGCTCCTGTTCTGTTCTCCTTTGGGCTCTTTCTTAATGCTTAGCAGAGGCCTCAGAAGTTAACGTCACTTTTATCCCTATTATTATGATTCTACGTTGGGGTATTTTCCAGATTTGCATTTATGTCACAAAAGAGTTTTAAAAAATGGGATTCTAATTTATTTTGTAGTTGAAGTCCTTCACTCCAGAAGTCTGTTCAAACGGCTTTAAGCAGAAAATCATCAGCTTTTTAAGTCACTCATGTGGCTTCTAAGAAATGGTGCTGCTGTGATTGGTGACTCAGTCCCAAAATACCAAATCCACTAAGAACAAGGCAGAGAGATGAGCAGATAGAGTGCCCAGGTGTCCAGGTAGAGTGCTGTGGGCTAAGCTGTGTCCCCCAAGAATTCATATGTGAAAGTATTAAGCCCCAGTACCTCAGAATGTGAGTCTACTTGGAGTCTTTAAAGAGGTATATGAGTTAAAATTAGCTCATTAGGGTGGGCTCTAGTCCAGTCTGACTGGTGAAGAGGAGATTTCCTAATTAGGACACACAGAGGAAAGATCACATGAAGATACAAGGGGAGGACAGCCACCTACATGCCCAGGAACAGGGACTCAGAAGAGATCAACCTGCTGACAGCTTGATCTTGGACTTTTTCCCTCCAGAACCACAAGAAAATAAATTTCTGCTGTTGAAGCCACCCACTCTATGGTACCTTGATATGGCAGCCCTAGCAAACGCACACACACAGGTATCCTCAAAAACAGAATTCACCTCCCACCTTCCCACACACAGGGGAGACATTGCCTTGAAAATGGGAGATTTTTGTCCAGAGAAAGGTTCAACTGGCTTTTCAGCAATTACGTTGATGTAAAAACGTATCAGTATTGATAGCATAACTTCTAGAAGAATCATCAGTGAATAAGCATCTTGAAAAAGAAATAGCATCCAAATAAAATGGTGTTTACTTCACAAAAGCCCGCAGTTGCCCATGGAAATGGTTCTCATCACTTTTCTGACAAAGGAATATTATAGAGACAAAGTTGAAAAATACTTCACTATGTGAAGTAGCTTTTGGTTCAGCTACAAACCTAGACTTTCCCCTCGGTACTAAATTGGAATTGGCTGTGAAGGATTACAAATAAAATTTTGTCATTGCTGAAGTATTTTATCTGCAACAAAAGACAAGAACAAGTATTTCTCAGTATTATTGTGTTCTAGCAAGTGGGTAGTTGGGCTCCTGAATGCCTTCCTGTGCCTTGTTAAATTTATTGCTTTTCTAGCTTCTATAAGAGAAAAATCACTTCAAAAAGATAAGCTCTGGGCAGTACAATGACAAACTCCTGTATATACATACTTTTATCTTTTTACTCTGAACCCCTTTGAATTTCCTTAGCAGATTTTTTTAAACTGCCATTCTCCTCCCTCTTTCTAAACAATTTCTTATTTAGATTAATTCCATTCATATCTTTGTTTCAAAATTTGAACTTATATCAAATTTTTAATGAAATGCAGACACTGTTTTTTCTTGAGTTCTTGTTACAAAGTACTTGGCTTAGCGTATAGGAATTGCATACATAATTGTACTTTTATCTAAATTTCAATTTTTGGCTCCATTCTTATTTTTATGCCTCTATCTATCTATCCTGGAATTTTAAAAAATATAATGCAATGTCAGAACTACAAACAAAAACAAATGTATATCTACAGGTGAAAATATCCTACAGAGCTGTTAGGGTTGGGTAAGAATTCTGCCTCTGAACCTCTAAGTACAGTAAGAAAGAAAACACATTTGTTTCCAAAAAGAATACTGTATGTAAAGAAAAAAGCCTAGATGACCTTGGGCAAATTATCACTCTGTGCCTCAGTTTCTTCCTAAGTTAAATGCGAATGGTAGAAGTAACTGTTTGATAGGCATGTTACAAGGATTAAATCAAATATACCAGTATTAGTAAAGCATTTGAACAATGGCTGGCATAAATTAAGCACTATTTAAGTGTTTCTAAAATAAAAAATAAAATAAATGCTAAAAACATTTCTCTAGGAATGCAGTTTCCAGCACCTAATTTTAAAAATATAGTTCTCATCAAGAGCTTTGCCTTATCTATAGGACACGGAAAGGTAAAGTAAAAGTGTTCTCTGATGACTTCTCTATTGCAAACACATTTATGGGATTCATGAAATGTTTTCTTGACTTATCCCTCAATAAGCACTGAGGACAGACTGCTGAACTCAGGGAAAGCAATTTTTGCAGCAGGCCAAGATAATACGTTCCGAACCTGCAATGTTCTGGTGATGGGGCTTTAGCTCTAGATTATAAAGAAATGAATGGGCTCATTTCCTTCAAATAACCCTTCATAAATATCAGTTTTCTTATCTGGGCATTTTATAAGTTGTGCAGTGGAAGCATAGAGTTATAGTCTCTACTAGGGAGGAAGATACTGCATCCGGCTGATAAAGCCAGGGTTGCAGTGTAGAATTTGCCAGTCAATGGCAGACATGCCTGTTTTTATGCCCTGGCTACGCCACTGGATGGCTGCGTGCCCTTGGGCAAGTGATTCCACTTCTTTGTATTCTCGGTTCTCCACCTGAGCATCTTCAATCTCATAATAATAGTGCTTTGAGAATGAATGAGATGATATACGTGTAGCATTAACACAGTGAGTGATGACAAGTGGGGACTCTGCCTTTTGCTAGTTTGGTGACTGTGTTCAGCGTCAGGTTCCTCAGCCGCAAATGTGGGGCACGGCTTCCTCAATAATAAATTGTTTCAAGAGTTTAAATGCAAGCATGAAACACAGTGATTAGTATGTGTTATGTGTTTAACAAAGGTGACCCATTACTATGCTCTACTCAATCTTCCATTAAATGCTGCACATAATACATTTTGATTGAATTCACACCTGGTAAAAATGGCATATTTGGGGGACAGATTTTTAGAAAAGATTTTTCAACACTATTTTCACAAATAAAATGCAAGTTACGTGTATAAACATTATTATACATGCATTAGAAACATTAGAAAATACATGCCAGCAAAAATACAAAATAAAAACATTATATTTCTATTGCACAGAGATTACCACAGAAACACTCTAGAGCATATTCACCTACATTTATCCTGTGAATCTACATGAGTAATACTATATTTTAACAATACAAGACCATATTGTATGTGCTATTTTATTATACGTTTTTTTCAGCTGACTTAACAGATCAATAAATTTTTATCTCATACCTAAATACACGGAAATATTCTCAAATGTCCCAATTGTGTTTCTTACGCTGGTTTGTCCAAATCAATATCCAGTATAGAAAACAGTACAGGTGCTGGTGCTTCAGTAATTTGCGGGGTTTTTTTGATCAGCTCTATTTTGGTCTAATTCATGTACAGAAAAAGGCAAAGATCTTAACTGTACAGTTCAATGAGTTTTGACACATGTATAAACCTATTAAACTAACACACAAATGAAAACACAGAAAATTTCATCACCTCTGTGTTTCCATGTGCCCCATTTCAGTCCATTATACCCCCAGAGGAAAGTACTCTTCTGATTTCTATCTCTATAGATTACTTTTGACTGTTCTTGAACTTCATATAAATAGAGTGATTCAGTATTCATGCCTATGAGTTTGGCTACTTCCACTAAATATATTTTTTAAATACTTCCATGTTGTTTTATATATTAATAGTCCACTCCTTTTTATCGAATACATTGTATCAATATACCAAGATTTGTTTACCCATTCTTTTGTTGGGGTGGGTTTAATAATGGTCCAAATTCTTTGATACTCTCCCATTGGGAAGTGAGGTTTTCCTTTGGCTGCCTGGCAATAGGAATTGGAAGCTTCTACTTTCTGTCTCATGGGTTAATTGCTCTTGGAACACAGCCACCATATTGTAAGGAAACCCAAGCAGCACTGTGGAGAAGCCCACATGAGGAAGTCTGGGTAGAAAGCAACTGTAGCCTCCATCAGTATTCAATTATTTTTTTAAAATTGTTTTTGGTTAGATGATTCCAAGTTTATTTTTTAAGTTTACATACCCCTCATAAAATCCACCACTTTTAACTCATTCAACTCATCTTTTTCTTGAAATTCTTTAGCATATGTAACAGTTATTTTAAAGTCTTTGTCAGCAAATTTCAATTAGTCATTAGTGAGTCATTAGTAGGTCTGCCTTTCTTGAATTTTCTTCTATTGATTATAGGTCAATATACCTGCCTCTTTACATATCCTATAAATATGCCAGTCTTGGTGTTTTAAAGAACTGTGGAGAATGAAATAATGACTTTTTTTCTTTTTTCTTCTCTTTTATCTCAGAGGGCACAAGAATTTTCTTCTATCAGTCAATGCAGAGTCTGTTCTTTTAGATTCTGCTTACTTCAAATTGGGTCAAGGCTGGACTGCAGCTGCAGTTAGTTGGAGCATATGTCTGATTTCTAATGTGATTTAAGAGGTCTCCCTTTGCACCTCAGCTCTGCCCCGAACTTTCTTCACTACTGTTGCTACAACTGAGGGACAAATAAATCCCTTTGATCTTGTCAAGACATGAACTTGGAGGAGTTTGATTTGTAGCTTAGTCTGTTATGATTCACTTACGGATTCAACTTTGGCAGGGCCCTGGGATTTGAGCACCATGAAACGGCTAAAATTTCTTCTTCCTTCTAGCAGTGCCTCCATAACTGTTTCTGCTACTTTGTCAGAAAAATTCCCAGGAATAGAGACGTGTTTTCCTGGACAACTATTTTTTCATTTGAGCAATTACAGATTCACTTTATTTTGCTCACCCCTACTGTTGTCAAGGCCTGGCTGGTTTCTCCTCATTCCTCCTTCTGCCATCTACAATAAGTTTACTCCCCCACATAGCCACAGTCAGATTGGACGTTTGCCCCTAAGTGGGGTAGTGTCTGTGACTCTTTGGTCATCTCTCTCTGGAATTTAGCTCATTAAGATTTCTTTGCATCCACTTTTCTTTTATAGCTTTATAGAAAAGTGGGGTTTTTTTCCTTGTTGTTTCATTGGGAAACAATGATCTTTTGCATCATTCTGCATCCCAACCAGAAACAGAAGTCCCCAATAATTTTAAGGCATTTATTCTTTTCCAATTACGAACTTTGGTCAGGATCAGTTGTGTGGCTTGTAAGGTTTGTATTATAGAAATCCTTTAAATATTAAGCAGAGAGCAGAAGGGTTTTGGATATGCAATTGGAATTTCTGAAGCACCAAATCTACCACTTATTAATTTTGTAATTCTCTGCATGTTTTTCAAAGGGGAGAAAGTGATTGACAGTGGGATATGAACAGACCCAGGCAAAGGACACAAATCTCTTTATGTAAGTAAAGGATGAAAGGCTTAACCGCTCAGTGATGGCTATACCAAGTTGGAGACTTTCCTTTGGAGGGGCAGCTTCCATAGCCCTGTCAGAAGCCATGACAGGGCTTCTCCACCAATGCCACAGCCTGCCTGTGGAGAGGAACTCCTCAGGCAGGTTCTTTAGGAAGCTCAACCTGTGTTCAAGGCCATTCTGCCCCTATGGGTCCTTGAGGAAGACATTCCTGGCTTACAAAAACAGGCAAGAGGTTTTTAAGAGGATTTACATGTTAAAGAGGCAGAGAAGAAACTTACAATTCCAAGTTTTCTGAAGAAAACCCTTTAAGGAAAGGAAGATCAGAGTCTAGAGTCAGGAAAAAGCCTGTGTAATGTTTAACCAAGCTAAGGGGAAACTTTAGGGCCTCTGGGTCATACTTATGCTTGAAAGTTTTATGCAAACCATATTGTGGTCACATTTTATGTTAATTCTATAATAAAGTGATAACAAGAACAGCATTTGATAGAACTTTACAGTCTGCAAAGCATTTTCCTCTATTCTATGTCATTTCTTTGTGTCTCTGCAGCCACCCAGTGAATTGAGTGTCCCTTATCCGAAATGCGTGGGATCAGAAGTGTTTTGGATTTCAGAATTTAATCTTAACACAAATAAAGGATAATGGGGACTTTTATTTCAGTTGTGAGTTTTAATTTCATGAGCTATTTAGCAGATTCCAAATAACATTTCTCTGTAGCCAAAATCAAAGACAAAGATTTTCTTCACCATGGTTTCAACTTAATTGGAAAACAATTTAGACGGAGAGAAGGACCTGTCTAAACACTACTACCTAGAACCTTTTGAAATATTTGCACCAGCTTTCTAAGTATTCCTTGTTCACCAGCAATGTCAGGCCAAGGTCATTCCCTATGCAAAGTTGTCACGGTCTGCACAGCTCTCTTCCTTTTTATGTGCTGAGCATTTTCTCTTTTGAGATTTTCTACCATTCTTTAATACCTCTTCTTCATCATTCTTCTTTTTTAAAATGTATTGCAGTTTTGATTTCCTGCCATGGTAATGGGTTATCTTTTATGACTGTGCAGATGAGTGCTTTCATCTGGGGGAAAGTCTACACCATTCCTGTCAGCCTCTGGATAACAGCTTAGAAGCCGTATTCATCGAGTTTCTTAGCTATGTCAATAATTCAGGACAATCTGTCATCTATTTTACAGGATCTGATGGTGTTTTCAATTCCTACAATACAGGGCTGGAATATTATGGAGGTGAACAGCTCAGCAAGTTTTACAATTGGCCACAGAAGAGGATGGCATCTGTAATTACTAAGGTTGGTTGAAAAGGGGAGATGAGGCAGGTTCAGTATATACAGTGTTGTTGTACCCTGGTACCACAATGATTAAAATTTGGTGCTGACAGCTATCCTCTAGTGACTTTAATCACAGTCGTTCTCAATTGGGGGTGATTTTTTTTTTTTTTTTGGCCATGGTAATGATAAATATAAATGGTAAATGTCTACAAGGATATTTGTCAACGTCTTCAGACATTGTGGTTTGTCACAACCGGAGGGGATATATTACTGGCATCTAGTTGGTAGAGACCAAGGATATTACAAAACATCCTCCTATACACAGGAAAATCCCCAAGACAGACAGAGAACTATCCAGTCTAAAATGTCAGTAATGTCAAGGCTGAGAAAACCCAAAAATCAGCTATATTTTAACACTACTATTTTTTTGCAATAAGTAGTACTCTTCATAGTACTTTTTCTTTTTTTTTTAATTTCAGAATATTATGGGGGTACAAACATTTTGGTTACATATAATGCCCATAGTACTTTCTAGTATCAGATATTTTTCTTGTATATTTTTCCTTGTATGCATCCCCACCTTCCCTGTCTTGCCACTTCCATTTATCATACTGAACACTGTGCTCAATAAGAATTTTTTTATGTTATTAGTTCCACTGCTGTTGTTTGTTTCTTTCACTTACTTTTTTTTTTTTTTTTTTGAGAAAGGGTCTCACTTTGTCCCCCAGGCTGGAGTGCAGTGGCACAATCACAGCTCACTGCAGCCTCAAACTCCTAGGCTCAAGTGATCTTCCTGCCTCAGCCTCCCAAGTAATTGGGGCTATAGGCATTCGTCACCATGCCCAGCCAACTTTTTAACTTTTTTTAGAGACAGGGGTCTCACTAGGTTGTCCAGGCTGGTCTCAAACTCCTGACCTCCAGCAATTCTCCCACCTTGGCCTCCTAAAGTGCTGAGGTTCCAGATGTAAGCCACCATGACTAGCCTTGTTTCTCTTAAATAGGAGAGAAAACTGAGGCCAAAAGCAGGCCAAAAGGTTGTGGTACAATGTGGTAGCAGTTAGTACCAAGATCTTAATGTCTTAATATACAAGTCAGTGTCCCATCTTGCTGGTGTTTTGAATCACTTTAAGCACAGCAATTTAGAACACTGGTTTGTTTTCAAATATCCAAGTGAGCCAGGCATCTTCTCTTCTGTATTCCTCACATTTCGAGATACCACTGTATTTCTTAGCAGTATTTCCTAATAGCATTAAACTGAGTATAAAAGAACTATACTCAATAACTCTGGAACATATCATGTCTTTTGGTGGTAGAAAAAAATATATAACTTCAGGAAAATTAAGACTACACAACAACCATAGAAAACATAAATATTTACTCTGATAGACTCTATAGACTCTGATAGACTCTGATACTACTACTCTAATAGACTCAAATTGCTCTAAGAAATTTGTAGAAATTGTTTATGTAGATCATCATTCTTTTTGTCTTTTTCACTTTAATTAGGCATCATCTTTGCTAATGAACCTCAGTTTGGCCTTGAATTCTAGTGACTGATACTTCACAGTGAATTTTTCCTGGAATCTCACTCATGTCTATCTTGATTAAAATTCTTGTTAATAGGAAAGAGTTGTTTTCTTCCCATGTGATGTAAATAAGTAGAAGGGATTAGTAACTAGGTATGCGCTATCTGTTTGTGAATCAGCCAGTAAGGTACAGTTTAACATCTTCACTGTAGAATCAGCCAGTAAGATACAACCTAACACTTTCTAAAAACTGAGCAGACAGAAGCTCTTTGGGACCCAAGCACCATTTTGGATAAAACTTGTTTTCATTTATACATATATTTTATATTACATTTGCTTAGTGTTTTGTGACTTCGAAAACATTTTCATTCTTAATCTTTATAACACCCTTTTCAGGCACATAGGGAAATATATTCCTAAGCCAGTATGCTTTCTTCTGTATCATTCAAATTTATCTCTGAATAGCCCCAACCAGACTGCCAGCTTTTGTAAGGCTGGAAGCACATTTTATACTTTTTTGCATCACATCAGTGCCCTTAATTGGAAAAGGTAAGTGTGTTTTTGTTGATTTATCCATTGTAAAAATTGAAGACAGGGCAACTCAAAATACATAGACAGCATGCCAGTTTTGGTAAACTTTCAGGCTTAAGCAAATTCTAAATTTTAAGGACTCCAACCAATCAATTTCCAATGTATGTTTAAAGGTGTGAAATCTAGAGAATAGTTATGGAATATAATTCTCTCTGTGCCCGGTTAAAATTCAGCTTTATTTCAATTCCTGAAATCCAGTCTTTTCCTTGTAGTGTTAAAGATAAAATTACAGAAAAATCACCCTGTTGTTTGCAAATATAAAGAAAACCAAGAATTGACTGCCATCTAGGCTCTCCAGGAATTGCTTTGTTATGTCTTTTTAAAATTTTATTAGAACATATAAATGTATGAAGAGACAATCTAGAAATAAGCAAAGATCCAATACTGTTAGTTTTTCCATTATCATCTAGTGTTTTTGAATAGAGAAAATTTTTAGCCACTTAAAATATTTTGCCACATTTGAGAGGCAGCACAATATCAAAAGACTGAAATGTTAGGGTAAAATGACATGGATCTGAGTCCTATTTGGGATATTAAGCATTTGTCTCAGTCTCAATGCTAATTATACCTTTTCACATGATGTTTATAAAAATCAAATGAGACCATCTATATGATTGTACTTTACCAACTGAAAAGCATTTTAAAATGTTAGCTATTATTACCTGGAAATTTCATAGAATGGTAAAAAAAAAAATGCTTTTCATAGATTGTTCCAGTTACTATTGCTGCATAACAAATTACTCCAAAACTTAGTGGTGTAAAATAACCACCATTTTATTTGCCTCCACTTTTGTGGTTCAGGGATTTGGAAATGGCCAGAACAGGCAGCTCTTGTTTGCAATATCTTATGTGGCTGCAATCAGAGATGTTGGCTATTGCTGGAGTCATCTGAAAGCTTGACTGGGAGGGATGTCCAAGATGGCTTATTCACATGGCTGGGAGCTACACTGGTGGTAAGCTAGGACTGTAGCTAGGGCTGTGAGTAAGAGCCTCTTAGCTCACCTTCTCCAGGATGGTAGTCTCAGGGTAGTCATTCACTAAATGAAGGCTGAATTCCCCTAGTGTGCGCATCCCAAGAGAACCAGGTGGAAACTGCATCATCTTTCCATATCTAGCCTTGGAAGTTACTCATCATCACTTCCCCTTCATCCTATTGGTTACAAAAGAGTCACTAATACCTAAGGGGTGGGCAGACAGACCCCCCCTCTTTCAATGGGAGGAGTGTCAATGATATTACAGACATGTATTTAAATTACCTCTTGTCATTAGAAAATTCATAGAAGAGAGAAATAAAAGAAGTATGTTTTGGAAAATGAGTTAGACTATATATTTATAAACTGTTTTAGGGAAATTTTTCTGTTATTAATTATATTCTATACCAACATCATTATTTTGGTGTTTTGGAGATAGTTGGGGGCGGTTCCCAGTTTTTACCGAGATCCATCTGACTCTTTCTGAAAATTCTTCATGTTCTGTTATTTGAGGGATAACCTTTCCCTTAATACCTCTTTTTTCCACTTAATAGGATGCACAATACCTTCCTGAAGACTTACATTTCATTAATTTATTTGAACTTTGATGGCTTTCTATCCTCAAGAATTCTCTAATCAATAGGCAAATATTCCTAACCTTTTAACAGTTTAATAACCTTATGATTTGATTCTATTATTAGCATGTATCCCTTTCAGAGGCCAATTATCCCAGCGGATGATGAGACGTTATCTTAGGCAGCCCAGGTGGGGATTTTCCCAGCCTGCTTTTTGACAGTCCCCCAGGTACTGCACAATCACATCTTCTCTGCCTGGCACTCCCATAAGCTGACTTCCAGGTGCAGCTTACTCTTCCAGAGAAGGATTAGCTTATTTGCATCCATATGTGCTTTGTCATGTAGAAGGACTGGCAGGGAAAATTGCTGGTGATACAATTTTCTGTCCCCAGGTGAAGCCAAACCTTTCACTGTGAAGTCCAGTGGGCACATTTTGAGTAGGCTGCCTGCCAAAGAGCTGTGCTGTTGCACCATTCCCAGAACAAAAAAAAAAAAGAAAAGAAAAGAAACATGTATTTTCTGTAAGAGCCTCAAATTTTCCAGAACTGAGTTAAGGAAGTTGATGAAAGTGATGGTCCTTGGAAGAAGTATGTCAGTATATGTGTTTCATAGAGGACCCAGGAGAATATGGCTAGCATGTATCCTAATGAGATGAGATCTGGGGAGTAATATTTTTGTGGTTGTTGTGGTTGTTGTTTTAAATCCAGCTCCTTTAGTCAGCCCCGTTTCTAGAGCTTTCCTGACTGATCTTCAGAGCCCCTTAGCCTGGGATAAATCATAGGAGGTTCTCATGGTATCTTAGAAGCCTTATGTCTGCTACCATGAACTGGCTGGGAAAATTTCCACAATGTCTGGCAAGGAGGGAAAGATTTAAGGATGCTGATGCTGTTGTGAAACAATGTACAGTGTTGGTTGCCTTATATTGATTACCAAAAAGGATCATAATGACCACTCTCCAATATTACTTACTAACCATGGTGAAAAATCAGTTATTGTTCGGGCACAATGAACACTAGTTGGGGGATGAGCACACTTACAACTTTGACCCAAACTGTACAAAAGCAATTCATGTAACCAAAACGTTTGTATTCCCATAATAGTGTGAAATTTTTTAAAAAATCAGTTATTGTGACAGGAAGGGTTTGGACATTATGACAGTATCTGGTTTGATTTCAAATCCTTCTCCTTTGTGGCTGTAAAATCCAGGACAAGTCACGTTACATCTCTAAACCTTGGTGTCCTCAACTATAAATTGGAGATGGTATTAAATGATTTGCAGGCTCGCTGTCAACATGATGTGGTCTATGTGAAGTACAGTGCTCTATGGTCAAAGGAATGCTGGTCACTTAACCAATCACATGATCACATGACTCCAGATTACATCAGAGGATGAAGTATGATTGGAAATAACCATTATTACCTGACTCAGTAGAAACGTTAATTTTAAATTATTACTCTGGTTGTTTGAGTTCAATAAAATTTACTATTTCATGTGTTAAACATCAAAGCAGCCAATCTGAGAATAATTTTTATTCCTTATTGGATTAGCCAAAATTTAGTTAGGAGACTGGAAATCACTCTAGGTATTCCAAGTTGGACAGGAATTAATACGAGGAATTAGAGGTTTTCAAAATGAATGAAGGGGCCAAGGAAGAAAATTTCTCTAGTAAGTTCAGAGATTTTTAAGGCATTTCTGCCAACAAATCCATTTGCCTGCCTCCCTGAAGTTGGTGATATGTGGGAGGACATTCTGAAAGGCTTGGCAAATTGTCACATTTGCTATTTGCTGAAACCCTCACTCTGCCCACCATTGCTGCATGAGAATTATTGGCTCTGTTTCTTTTCCACCTTCCAGATCTCTGTGGAATGCCCCTCACTCTGGTTCAAAGAACAAAAAATATTGATAAGCATTCTTTCGAAAATTTTGGTATGTGAATTTGTATCTGTTTAAAAGTAACTCTGCAGATTTATTTTAATTTCCTAACATTTAGGGGGTACAAGTATATTTTGTTACAGGGATGAACTGGATCGGGCTGAAGTCAGGGCTTTCAGTGTATCCAACACCAGAATAGTGTATACTCTACCCAATAGGTAGATTTTTTTTTTTTTGAGACAGAGTCTCACTCTGTTGCCTGGGCTACAGTGCCACAGCATCAGCCTAGCTCACAAACACCTCAAACTCCTGTGCTCAAGCGATTCTCCTGCCTCAGCCTCCTGAGTAGCTGGGACTACAAGCATGCACCATGGCACCTAGCTAATTTTTCTATTTTTAGTAGAGATGGGGTCTCACTCTTGTCCAGGCTGGTCTCGAACTCCTGAGCTCAAGCAATCCTCCCGCCTCCACCTCCCAGAGTGCTAGAATTACAGATGTGAGCCACCGCACCCAGGCCCCCAATACGTAGATTTTTGTCCCTCACTCCTTTCCCACCCTCCCTCCTTCTTGTTTTCAATGTCCATTACATTGCTTTATGACGATAAACTTTGCAGACTTGAACATCCTGTATTACAGATATTTTTGCTAAAAAAGTACAGTCCTCCTTTGCACTATGAGGTTTTGCTTTTAGAAGAATTCAATAGAGAAACAAAGACTGAATTTTTTTAAATCTAGGTGGACACATTGATTTTTGATTACACACTCTTCAAATAACAGCTGTGCCATTGACAGTGAGCTGCTACCCAAAGCTTTGCTCTGAGTGGGGAGGCTGAGGAAGCAGTGTTCTCGCAAAGCACAGTGTTCTGCCAGCGTCTTCTGAGGGATAGATTCACTAGGTCTGTAGCTTCTAGGCTGTACTCTTACTGGAAAATTGTTAGATTTTCAGCTTTGAGGTAACAACTCAAATCCAGCAGGCGTACGAGAACAATGTGCTGCCATTTAATTTATAAGACAGTGAGAATAATCCATTAAAAAAAAAATCTACCACTTTAGGTCATTTTCCACTCAGGAAGCACTCTCTGTATATGGGGAACCAGGGAGGCCAGGCACAGAATCAATAGATATTCTCTTTTCAACTTTGATGAATAAGATTTTCTTATGTAACTTGTGCTATGCTTTGGGGTTAGAAAGATGAATTCTTTTTAAGGATAGAAACTTTTTGTGGAAAATTCCGTACCCATGCTAGACAAAGCCCCCTCTCGTGTAGGCAGTCCAGGGTGTTTAGTGAGGCAACCCACTGTGTTCCTCCTTGTGTCTGCTGACTTAAACAAGTTTACTCCATTAGGTTCACCTTGATCCTCAAAGGAGACTGTCCCTTTCTCCATTTCCTTATTTTCTTTCTGTAAGTTCATATCCATAATGAATTAACTATATCCTTGGATTGCCCTTGAAGTGCCAAAAAAAAAAAAAAAAAAAACCTTAAGGAAACAGGCATTGGGAAACTGTAGTCTGCTTTAATTTGGCTGCAAGCAGTGATTGTAAATGAAGTTTTGCACCATTGGAAAGATGTGGAACCTTTCAGATATTTGTATTTGTTTTAAGACGTCTGGACCAGTCTTTAAAGCCCTATTAATCAGCACTTCTTTCCGTCCCAACCCTGACTGCTGACCCTGAGCTGGCAATGGAAGTTAAGTCCTTATGTGAAAGTGATTTACTATTACTTCTGCATGGATAAAGGCACAGAATCATGGATAAAGACAAAGAAATGGAAATGTGAAGACTCCCACAAAGCAGAAGTTAAACTTGTTAAAATTATTAGTGGTAGTTAATGTTGTATGTGTATCTATTTCCTGTCCTATATAAAATAGAGGTAACTGGAGCTCTCTAAGGGGTATATGTTATTTATATATACTTTACATACTATCTATATATTTTTATATAAAATTATCACTCACATTACTAAAGAAAATAAATTTGAAACAATACTGTTACTCATAACACTTTTGCTTTCCTTTGAGATTTTGGGGGAGCATTGACCATATTTTTAATGTAATCTATATTTTTAATGTGACAGGTTCAGATTTGGGGCTCATGAGACCTCCAGATGATCACATTTATCAAGGGGTGCCCACAGGCTTTCAGTGTTCATAAAACAAATGAACCAAAGCATCGGCTAATGGGGCAGATGTGATACACACAAGGTGTTTGAACACATGCTAGCAAGAATGACGTGGGGTAAAAAAACAGGGAAAATGAACAGGCAGCCTTTACTCTCTCCCTAGTCTTGCTTGCAAAGCGTTGTGTTTTCACCTTCATTTAACTTTCCTAAACTTGCATACATGTTTACTTTTCCAACTAGACTACCGTATCCTGGAGGGCAGACTTAACCCGTCTTTTTTCCCTCCAAGCACTTAGCAGTGCCCCTGTACACATTCAGCCAGTAACTCAGCCTTTAAGTTAATGATGTGTATGCTTTATAAACCATCATTGTAAGAGCAAAAAATCCAAGGACTTAGGTTAGTATGAAACTCTCAGAAACCTTATGTAGTAGTGGGTTGAATGATGGCCCTGCAAAAAGTTTCATATCTTAATTCCCAGAGCCTTGTGAATAGGAAAGGAATATTTGTGAAAGGGACCTTAAGGGAAGGATCATTAAAGAGATTATCTGGATGGGCCCTAAATCAGATGATGTTTCCTTATAAGAGATACACAAGGCAGATTTATTTGACAGAGAGAAGAGGAGGAGGCAACATGACCGTAGAGACAGAGGTTGGAGCAATGCAGCCATAAGGCAAAGTCCACCAAGGATTGTCAGCAACAGCAGCAGCTAGAAGAAGATATGGACTAGATTCTCCCCTGGGGACCCTGGAGGGAGTGCAGCCCTGCTGATACCTTGATTTTGGATGTCTGGGCTTTAGAACTGTACGAGAACAAACTTCTCTTAAGTCACCAAGTTTGTGATATTTGTTATGGCAGTCCTAGGAAACTAATACACCTTAGTTCTGGAGAAGTCCCCCTAGAAACCACCCACCCTGTATCCGGAGAATCTTGGGGGTGAATCGGAGATGTGGGCTTCCTGGAGTTTCTTTCTTAAATGCTTCTTCACTAACACCATGCTAGAGGACCACTCCTCAGCACAGATTCTGGGGGCAAGGGAAATGTATCCTCATTGAAACCAGGACTTTAGCAGCTGCACTGTCCAGAGAACAGCTCAGCCTGGGAATTGAGAGTCAGGGAGGGGAGCTACTATCTCTCAAAATTTCCCAACTTTTGAACTATCTGCTAGAACCCTGCATGGCTTGTGTTTTGGGATTTTATCCCTGTAGTGAGACAAGGTACTCTTACACAACAGAGACTGTTGCAAGATAACATCTGCACAAATTTATGACAGTGCAATGGAGGAGGAAATTATATGGGAAATATTTCTATGTAGACAGATGCTTCTTGGAGGAAGTAAGCCTTGAGCTGGACTATGAAAAAAATACAGGATTTGAATAAGTGGCAAGTGGAAAGGAATATATTTTAAGTGACAGCAGAGGAAGAAAAAGGCAGGAGGGACAGAAACTAGTATCGCTTGAAGGGAAGATCAAGAGAACCATGCTGAATGCCAATTAGGGTGTTCAGCTGCCATCAGAGGAATTTGGATTTATTATCGTAGCAATCTATATTGTGGTTTGGTGAGCAATGTAATGAGGCCACAATCCTTTACGGAGTTATCACCCATGGGGTGGATGATGTTGCGGATCCCCTACCACATCTGAGTCCCCTGCCTCAGCAAATCTTTCCTGACTTCTTTAGGCAAGGATCAGGATCACTCTTCCCCACACACCTGTGCATAAGTCCATCCCTTTGGTGTTTCTCCCTATGCAATTTGGAGCCTCAGAGATGCAAAAGAGCCCCAAGAGGATGTGTTTCAAGCACTTAGCACAGGGCCTGCTTCCAGCGGGCACTCCATCACCACTCAGCTGAACTTCAGGAGTGACTCCTGTAGAAGATCAAAGACCTGCACTCCAGCCCTACCAGCTATTGTCTCTTCATAGCCAGGAGCTATGTACAAACGGGTATTTTAATAATTTCCACACTTGGGCAAACTGTGACTGTGGTGTCCAACTCGCACGGCTCTCCTCAGTGGAAGCACACCTTCTTTGAGTCCATGTAAGGTTCAGAGGAAACTTGTGGATAAAGGGCAGGGAATTTCCCATGTTGGGTGAGGACTTGATTATATTTTCTAACTTGGAAATTGCTGAGCATGTGTTTTTGTCTACTTTCTTTTAGTTGTGTAATAGACAGAGATGAGAGAAAGAAGGAACCTTCCTTGGACCAAAGATTTACAAGAGGGCTGGGTAAGAAACATTCTCTTGGCTATGGTCTCTGGGAGACATGACTGGGAAGGTCCTTCTTACAGGGCAATGTGTGGGAATGGAGTGGGAAGGGAAAGAAAACATAACCTAACAGTCACTCCCTGTGCAATCTTTTCAGTGGACGTAGATGAATGGAAAAGGCATTTGTTATGATGGACACAAAATAACATAATTCTTGCCTTTAAGGTAGTGGATGAGAAGCAGGAAATGTATTTAAGTGTCTATGCTCTCAGTTGTATTTCCTTGCTTTTATGTACCTTAGCAGTTTGCAGGTCCCATCTCCACAGCCTAGGGTGCTATCTTTATTGTTTCCTCTCTTACCATGGTTACCTCTCCATTCTCATTTATAATTCAGATGCATTACCTAACAACAGGTTCCCAAATATCTGGACATATTCAATCCTTTAGAAAAATAGAGAATAGCTGAAGCTGAGAAAATTTGATGCCAACAATTCCACATTTCACCCACGTCACTGCCCATGCTGGGTGTTGGTATCTAAGCCTCTATGCCTTCCTAGTTGGAAACTTTAGGGCATACATTAATAAATACTTATTTCAGAAAGGATTAACCCATCCCTACACAGAATGATTCAAAGAGCAATCTGTCTGAAGACATGAGAATTGTGTCTTATCCTGAAAAGTCTTGTCCTCTTAATAATCCTGTATCCTCTCCTCATTAGAGGCAATCCAGGATTGATTCTCAATGTGACAGAAATGGCTGTACACCTTTCTATCCACTATCCTTCTCTTGTCCTGGAACTGGAATTAGAAGACCATTAGTTTGGAATGTTTATTTTCCTTTTAAAGGATAAGCAGGTTTTATTTATATACCTCATAGAGTCACACATGCAAAATGGTTTAGCAAAATAGAAATATCTGCACAATATTGTTAGTTAAAGTGCATTAGTTGGAGTTCTCCAGAAAAACAGGATCAATAGGATATATACAGATATATAGACAAAGATTTATTATGAAGGAATTGGCTCACATGATTATGGTGACTGAGAAGTCCCACAATCTGCCATCTGCAAGCTGGAGGCCCTGGAACCAAAGGTGTCATTCCAGTCCAAGCTCTAAGGCCTGAGAACCAAGAGTACTGATGTCTGAAGGCAGGAGAAGATGGCTATCTCAGTGCAAGAAGAGAGAGCAAATTTGCCCTTCCTCTGCCTTTTTGTTCTATTCAGGCCCTCAACAGGTTGGTGTCCACCTGTATTGGTGAGGGTAAATCTTTATTCAGTCTACAGATTCAAATGCTAATTTATTCCAGAAGCACCCCCACAGACTCACCCAGAAATAATGTTTCCCCTATTATCTGGACATCCTAGAGCCCAGTCAAATTGACACATAAAACTAACCATCACATAAGGAATATTTTGCATCTCATAAAATGCTTTTATTCATTGTGAAAGCCAATTAGGAGTGTATATACATGAGTATCCAGAAAGTGATTGTGTAACAAGATATTACGTTTGTTAAACTCTCCTGGAGTATAGTCATAGATACATCAACATTTACACCTCCCTATGTTTGCTATTTATATGGACATATAGTACAATTATCTACCAAAATGTACTTTCACTTTGTGTTAGAAAATCAAATATTTTCTTTTCTATCACCATCAGTAAACTTTCTTATAAGCTTTTTAAAGAAAGAAATGAAAATAAATCCTGACATATCCATAGGAATGTCCAAAATAAAAAATACTGACAAATATTTGGCATTAGTGAGGATATAGAGAATATATATATTCAAAGTATAGTTTGAATGTTTCTGTCCCCTCCAAAGTTCACATGTTGATAGTATTGACTGATGAGGCCTTTGAGAGATTCTTAGGTCACAAGGGTTCCTCTACTGTGAATGGGATTAGGAGTCCTTACAAAAGGATTTGATGGAGAGAGTTCATTTCTTTTGTGCCCTGCCCCCATTCACCTTCTGCCATGTGAAGACCCAGCATTCCTCCCCTCTGGAGGACAGAGCATTCAAGGCATCATTTTGGAAGCAGTGAACAGCCCTCACCATACACTGAACCTAATGGTGCCTTAATCTTGAACTTCCCAACCTCCAAAACTGTGAGAGAATACAGTTCTGTTCTTGATAAATGACCCAGTCTCAGGGATTCTGCCATAGCAGCACAAAACAGACTAAGACAAACTAGAATGCTCATAAACCATGGATGGGAATATAAATTAATTAAACCATTTTTGAAAACTGTATGGCAGTTATATACTAAGCTAAACATATGCATAACCTTTAGCCTAGCAATGTCATTGTTAGGTATATAACCAATTGAAATGTCTATGCACATTCACCAAAAGACAGCTATTAGATGCTTATAGCAGCAATATTTATAATATCCCCAAACAAAAAATCACCAAGATAACTATCAATAATTGAATAAATGACTAAACAAATATTC
This sequence comes from Lepilemur ruficaudatus, assembly GCA_963574885.1. NCBI lineage: Eukaryota > Metazoa > Chordata > Mammalia > Primates > Lepilemuridae > Lepilemur > Lepilemur ruficaudatus. The sequence goes on from CAUYRT010010358.1 coordinate 58,978, forward strand.
ATAAAGTAGAATAGCTTACAGTCATAAAAATGAATAAACTATTGTAGGCAACAGCAAAAATAAATCTACCAAACACAGCATTGAATAAAAGAAGCCAGGTAAAAATACACATTAAATAAAATTTTAAAAATTTTAGACAAAATTTTAGACAAACTATGATTTTGGAAGTCAGAAAAGTACTTAACTTGACAGGAACTAGGAGAGGACAGCTAGTGACCAGGAGAAGGAGGTGCTAGTAATGTTCTAGAGATCTTGACCTGAGTCATGGTTACATAGAGGAGTGGGAGTGTTCACTTGTGAAAATACATCAATCAACATACTTTTTGTTTTGTTTTTTACTTTTTAACTTTTTTTTGCTTTATTTTTTGGTCAGTCTACACATTTTGTTGACTTTGTATATTATTATGCTTCAGCAGACCATTTTTCTTAATAAAAGTGAATATGAGCCTAATGCTATGCCCATCCTCCCAGTGTTACTGACCTCAAAATATTGGATAAAATAATTTACATTTCCTATACTTGAATTAGGTTACTTTTAGTAATTGGATGAGAAAAAATATTTAAAAGAAATTAGAGGGCAAAAAACAAGATCATTTAATTAAATTATATTTTAATCAGAGTAATTGCTTAAAAATATTCCCAGATCAGGAGCAAGATCTTTTCATGCTAAGATGAAAAGTGTTAATGTCTACAAAAAAAAAGGTAAAGTGTTTAAGAATAAGTTAAAACAACACAGTTTGATAAGTTTTGGAGAAATGAATAACATGCTTTCATAAAAGATAGAAAAATTAATAATTCAGAGTAATATTGTTAAGCCAATAGACAATGCATACCTAGTTTGTAATGACAACTTGATTTATATTGCATATAATGCTTACCAATGAAATAAATATTTGCTATACAGGCTGGGCGCGGTGGCTCACACCTGTAATCCTCACACTCTGGGAGGCCGAGGCGGGTGGATCGCTCAAGGTCAGGAGTTCGAAACCAGCCTGAGCAAGAGTGAGACCCTGTCTCTACTATAAATAGAAAGAAATTAATTGGCCAACTAAAGATATATATAGAAAAAATTAGCTGGGCATGGTGGTGCATGCCTGTAGTCCCAGCTACTTGGGAGGCTGAGGCAGAAGGATTGCTTGAGCCCAGGAGTTTGAGGTTGCTGTGAGCTAGGCTGACGCCACGGTACTCACTTTAGCCCCAGGCAACAGAGTGAGACTCTGTCTCAAAAAAAAAAATTAAAAAAAAAAAATATTTGCTATAGAAAATAAAGTGCATCAAATCGAAATGAATGAAATATCAACTTTGTTTTGAATTAATCCTAAGAATTTGAGGAAAGGATAATTAGCAGTTAGACTTGAAGATATGGGAGAAATATGACAAAATCAAAATAAGCAAGCAATAAAATAAATGACAGTAGAACATTTCCTAAAATAATAACTTGCATGTATTGCTTTCTGGAGAGACAAAGTGAAACTAAACAAAACCCCAAATACCTTTATATAATATTCAAATTTTTTAAGACATTAAAATTTGAGTGCAAGTTTATAAACATTTATTAAATGTAGCTTAATAAATGTTATTTAAAACCAAGTGATTGCTTAAAGAGTTATGCAAAAACTTTTTTAAAAGAACCCTCAAGAATTCCCTTTAGGCCGGGCGCGGTGGCTCACGCCTGTAATCCTAGCACTCTGGGAGGCCAAGGCGGGCGGATCGCTCAAGGTCAGGAGTTCGAAACCAGCCTGAGCAAGAGTGAGACCCCGTCTCTACTATAAATAGAAAGAAAGAAATTA
>CAUYRT010010360.1:0-87600 GCA_963574885.1 Lepilemur ruficaudatus
AAGAGGTTTATTTAGCTCGTTATTCTGCAGGCTGGGAAGTTCAAGCCACCTGCATCTGGTGGCTTCTGGTGAGGGCCTCCTGCTGTGTCAAAATAGGGTGGAAGGTGAACCAGGCATGTGCAAAAAGGAGCGCCACCTGGCTTTATAACAACCACTCCCTCGGGAACTAATCCATTCCAGCAAGAACTAATCCTGTCTTGTGTGTGAGAAAGACATTAATCCATGTAAGTGACCTCATCACCTCCCAAAGGCAGTAGCTCCCAACACAATCACACTGGGGACCAAACTTCAACATGAATTTTGGTGGGGACAAACCGTATTCAAACCGTAGCAGGTGATAAACAGAAAATTATCTGACAACTGGAGTAAATGGCCCTGATAATTGTCTTGAATGTTATGGTTTTAGAGGCTGAGAGAGTTGTATTTCTCCATGGTAGTGGATATTTATTAAGTAAATATTTAATAAAGAGTTTAAAGGCACTATCCAGAAATATGAGTCCATATCTTTAGAAAGGATAGAGAGGGATAAAAGGAAATGAGTGAAATTTAGTGTCTTGCTGGCTCTTTTAGATGCAAGATCTTTGTTTACAAGATCTTTGTAGAAAGAAGTTTAACTAATGGCAACAGTGTTTGTTGTAACTTTTATTATTCATGGATGTCCTGAGGATATAACTTAAAAAGTATTTTAATGCTACTAATATTGCTAAGCTTAACATGAATTTTTCAATCATGAAAGAGAATTTTCGACTTGTTTAGTTCCTTATGACAGAATTATTCTTGGACTAAAATGTAAGCTTTTCTTTTTTTTTCATATTTAGTTATTTGATATCCTTGACCCACACAATGTAGGACCCACATCTAGGGAACAGAAATTCGGTGGTGAGTCATATGGAAAATAAACTTGACTGTTTTTCAGGGCAAAGGAATTTAGCAGTGAGGATGTAAAATAGGCAAACTCAACTGTGCCTCATCTCCAAGAGATATTTTCCTCCTTTTCCTTTACCTTCCACCTGTCATATAAACTAAATCTAGAGAGGTTTTTCATTTTCAAAATAATTATATTTAATTATATATAATAAGCAACAAAGGCCAATCTCAAATAGTAAATTTGTTTCCTCTATTGGTTTTCATTATAAAATTAGAATTTCTCCCTTTAAGTCACTAAATGTGCAGTTGAAACTTTTGTTGGGGGAGTTAAAAAGGCAGGAAAACCTGGGCCACAGCAGACCTGGCAGTACTTAGAGAGTTGTGGTTCCCACTAACACCTTGAACTCAGAATCTCCCCTTCTCTGATTTGCTATTTTAACCCAAAAATCCTTCTCCCCAGTCAGAGTGAACCCTCACTCCACTCACAAATGCTCCAGCTCATGCTTGACTTTCTGACCGCACAGGTACAGTCTTGATCCAAATGGGCTTCTTGTCCTGACAGAGCAACATCTGGATGCAGTGGTTTTCATATTTAATGTTCATTAAAACTGCCTGGAGATCTTGTTAAAACACAGCTTGCTGGGGCTTCACTCCCAAAGCTAGTGATTCATTAGGTCTGGGATGGCACCTGCAAAGTAGCATTTCTAGCAAATTCTCAGGTGATGCTAATGCTGCTATTCTGAAAACTCCACTTGAGAACCACTATGCGTGATACAAAGAGCCCGTAAGTAGAAGTTAAAAATTCTAGACTTCATATGCTTTTATAGCTTCCTGCCACTAAAATACTTGCATTATGACCTCCATGACTAGTTTCCTCATAAGTAAAACAAAAATTGAGCTGGTAAACCCTTTCCCAGTATAGGCATAATTTGTTTTACTGCACTTCATTTTATTGCTTTTTGCAGATACTATGTGTTTTTTTTGTTGTTGTTGTTTGTTTGTTTTTTTTAACAAATTGGAAGTCTGTGGCAACCCTGCATCAAGCAAGTATATCAGTGCCATTTTTCCTACAGCACATGCTGTAGGAAACTTGTCTTTATGTCACATTTTGGTAATTCTTACAACACTTCAAACTTTTCCATTGTTGTCTGTTATGTTGATCTGTGATCTTAGATGTCACTGTTGTAATTATTTTGGGGAGCCATGAACCTCACCTATACAGGACAGCAAACTTAATTGATAAAGGTTATGTGTGTTCTGACTGTTCTACTGACCACCAATTTCCCTGTCTCTCTCCCTTTCCTCAGGCTTTTCTACTCCCTGAGACACACCACTATTGAAATTAGGCCAATTAGTAACCCTACAATGGCCTCTAAGTGTTCAAGTGAAAGGAACATCTCTCATTTGAAATCAAAAGCTAGAATTGATTTAGTGAGGAAGGCATGTCTAAAGCTGAGATAGGCCACAAGGTAAGCCTCTCGTGCCAACAGTGAGCCGGGCTGTGAACGCAAAGGGAAAGTTCTTGAAGGAAACTAAAAGTGCCACTCCTGTGCACACGTAAATGATAAGAAAGCAAAACAGCCTTATTGCTGATATGGAGAAAGTTTTATCAGTTCGGTTAGAAGATCAAACTAGCCACAGCATTCCCTGGAGCTAAAGCCTAATCCAGAACAAGGCCCCAATTCTCCTCAATTCTATGAAGGCTGAGAGAGGTGAGAAAGCTGCACAAGAAAGGTAAAGCTAGCAGAAGTTGGTTCATGAGGTTTTGAGGAAAGAAACTGTCTCTGTAACATGAAAGTACAAGGCAAAGCAGCAAATGCTAATGTAGAAACCGCAGGAAGTTATCCAGAAGATCTAGCTAAGATCATTGATGAAGGTGGCCACACTAAACAACAAATTTTCAATGTAGACAAAACAGCACTATATTGAGAGAAGATGCTATCTAGGACTTTCATAAACTCCAAAGAGAGCTGCTGTCCACTACCAATTGCCTTGTCCACCATGAAAAATTTATGTTAAAGCTCTGTAGTATTTTACATTGGATCAAAAATGGTTTTCACACAAACATGAACACAATTAATTCATAAAATGTTACATTTTTGTGGTAGTAACTAAAATATATATGGGTAGCATAATGCATAGAATTTCAAACTGATTTTACCTTCAATTAGTCAATCATTTTTAGCAGGGGGAAAGCAGGTGACAACATTGTGGTTAGTGCTTGCAAAATATAGACAAAGTCCAGGGTGGATGTAAGGCTGCCCTAGTTTCCAACTGGAAAAAAAAATTGCTTTGCTGGAGCTCAATTCCATTTTATATTAATACCGCTCCTTCAAACTTCATTTCTTATTACTGATAATTCTGTTCGACTCTGGTTGGGCACAATTTTGAAATGGCCAACCATGTATTATTTTCATTTAAAGTTGCTTCAGGCTTGGAAGAGTCTTGAGGATGTTATGTGACGGGAGAATCTTCCAGATGTACATTCCAACAGGCATGGAATTCCTTCCCTTTATTATCCACATCTGCTTTACATGAGCCCGCCCTCCTATCTTGGAGAGAGACAACCATCAACTGCTATATTGAACATTTTTACTCTACAGAATACTTTCCTGGTTTTCTTAAGAATACCTACTGTTATTCTCTTGAATGTTAAAAACGAGTGTACTGTTACATAATATCTCCTTGCTAAGGCACACTGTCACCGTCAACACTGTCATCTCCAAAAGCTTTACCTGTCATTTTATAGTACTTCATCTACTTCTTGTTTATTTTACCTTTCAACAGAATTTCCAGCTCCTGAAGGTCAGGGCACATGTCATTCATCTTCCCAGCATCTAATAGAGAACTGAGCATCATGTGGGTATTCAGTAAACAGTTGTTGAGTCATGTTGAATTGAATTAAAAATTTCCACATTCCTGGTGCTAAACAAGGAAGCAACAGAAAGTACCGTTACTCTCTACAGTTTGAAACTTTTGTCAGAAGTAAGGATTATCAGATAAACTGAGATTATAGGTAAGGAAAAGCCAAAGACCAATGCAAAATAGTATGTAGAAAAATTAGGAGAAAAACAATTCCCCTTTAATATAGCCCTGTCCCTACTGCAGAAAGGGGATGTCCAGTAAATGTTACAACACCCAGGGTCTCTTGTGATTGTCACATGTACCAGCTGCCTAGAGCAAACAGCTTTAAACAATTATTTAAAGACTGAAGTTCTAAAAAAAATTCTGTGTTTACTTCATATCATTTCTTTGATGTGTTTGAGTAAGCTTGTGTATAAAAAATAAAAGTTACTTCTCTAAGTCCATGACTAATTTCTAAATACTAATTCAGTGCTTCAGACACTGGGTTTTATGGCACATTCTCCCCCCTTGTATGAACCTTGTGAGTGTCATGTGCAGGGCCTAAGACAGGGGGACAGTGTCTCCTGTCCACTTTAGTGCATCACATGGGCTTCCTTGAGTTGGGTGGGCCTGGGCTGCCTGTTCTACAATTGTGCCCTCATAGTCCTCTAGTTGATGCTTTTATTAGCTTCTGGCTTTTAAAATCAACTTTTTAATCTCTTTACTTATAGTTATATTATAAAATATTTTACTTTATACATTTTTTTTGTATCTTTCCTTGTGTCTAGTGGAGTCATGGGCATCTTGTTTTTGTTCAATAAACAATTATTCAGTCATGTTGTCAAGTTTAACACTTAAAAGGAAGTTTAAAATACTGTTCTTTGTTTCCGGGATGAAAGTGTTGCATGGGATCTATTGAATAATATTATTAAAATAGTTAAGCAAAATAGTGGTTTAACCAAGACTGAACATTGCATACAGTCAGGCCTTGGTTATTTTCTGTAACATATTCGTCTTAAAGTTTTTGTATAAAGTTGTATCTGGAGAAACATCAAACACGTTAAAAAGGAAAAAAAGTATTTAGAATTTTTTGTTGTGTAAGAATGCTTAGGCCATACTATATTGGATTTATTTTTCCTGTCACCTTGGCTTTTAAAAAAATAAACTTAATTCTTCAAATGTTTGTGGAAATTCCATGGTATGTGATATGCATTTGTCCTAGAGACAACTTTGCCTTCAGAATTGGTCTATTAACATATTAATATCTCAGCAACACCTCACCTCCATTTTAAGGGATATACTGAAATAATGATTTCTCAACCCTTAAGAGAGATCGTCTTCCCACGCAGATGATGGTATTTTGGATGAACATAAGTGTATACAAAAGACCAACAGGGAATAAAATTATGCCCATATGAAAGCTTCTTTTATCTAAATAATACAAATTGAATTATAAAATAAAGATAGTGGTTTTAGTTTCCTTAGGCTAAATATTCCCTTGCTTAATGAAATAAAAATTTGAAACTAGTCTTTGCTATTTTCTTATAGGTAAATATATCTTAAAATTCACTTAATAGGTCACCATAGTCATTGCCAAAGTTAGAACATTTTGTAAAACAGTTATTGTACTAGAAGTTTGGCACTGTTTAGCAAAATATCAGGGGGCAGGCAGGTTTTGTGGTGCTCACAGATCTGATTAATTGCCACTTTTTTGTATACAGCAGGACTGAAAGCTGTGTTTCCCAAAGCATGGTCTGAGAATCATCTGGGAAGGTTATAGATTATGCAGATTCCCAGGCATTCACAGCCCTATCAAATCAGAACCTTTGGGCACAGGGCCTGGAAATCTAGAATTAAACAAGCCTCCCAATATTATGCTCACTAAATCTGAAAGTCACTGACCTTATACTCACATTTATTAATTAAAAAAACAAGTCATCTTCAGAGAAAATATTTTATATTTTAATATTCCTCTCCACTCAGCATACTTCTGTGTTGTTTCCTACATTCTCTTCCTCTTCTTGGTCTTCGTGCTACGTTTCATAGACTCTTAGAACTATGCATCACTAGAATTCTTTGGTTATAAGCAATAGAAATCTAATTCTGGATGAGATAAGATAAAGCAAAAAGTGTTACAATTTATGGGGTAGATCATAGATTAAAAATAAATCTGAAGATCCAGTGTTAGGAAAAGACAAAAACTAGAATAGTTCCAGGTATTAATATGTAAAGAGTAGGGAGTACTAACCATATTGTGTTCCTGTGTCACTTTATTCAAATTTGAAATTATATTTTAAAAGCATCAGCTTTGCCTAGCTAGTCACATGCCCATATTTCAACCAAGGGAAGAGGTGAAACTGAGGGAAACTCTCCAGAACTGTATCTAGAAAGGTCTCTAAAGCAAAATAGCAGTGCTGTCACCAGAAGAATGGAGGAATTCCTTGCAGACAAAAGCAAGTTCACCACAGTGCAGAAAACTTTAGAATCATTGGGAAAAAACATACTCATTTTATTCAAAAGTCTACTAATTCCTGAGAGTTAGTCAACAATTAGTTACTTGTTACATGCCTAGTACTCTGAGTCAGGTGCTGCGTTAGGTGTTAGGGAAATAACAATGAAGTTATTGGAAGTCAGGAAAACAAATTAGGCCAACAGTAGGTGGGCTAGTTTAGTTAGAATGTGTTTATAATAGGACTTCTCTAACCAGGACTAAAGTAGGGGAAGAGCTTGTTTAAATAAATACAAAGTCTCTGAATCAGGATGCCTATTTATTTACACGGGCCATTCTTCCCATTAACTAAAGACAATACCGTAAACATTGTTTTTGCTTGCTGAGTGTTCAAACAAGTCCTTTCCTAAGCAATAGATACAGGGACTTGCAATTTGGGTAGTACTTAGATTAAATAGTTTTCAAGTGAATAACGTTGCTTGATTACAAGTTTTTCTCCCTCTTCAGTAGGTGAGTAGTCTCTCTGAAATTGTTTTATGTCATATTATATTATATTAGTTCACATTATTTACTTGAACAGACCCTATCATTTCAACCAATGTTTGCTGAGCCCCTACTATGCGCTAGCTCCGGGGGATAAAGGTATTTCCACCACTCAGAGAGCTCTCATTTATTCTCAGGGAATACCCTTCTTTGGATGTAGTGGAAAGGCAAACCTTAACCTGGTTTAACTTAGCATAAGTTTCATAATTTGCCCCTTTATATGCTTTTGTCTTCACAAAGGTCGTCCTTCTGCCAGGAATGTTCTACCTCTCCATTTATTGATCTAATAAATACCAACCCATCCTTCATGTTTAAATTCAAAAGATCCTCTGGTTACAGTTTTCTCTAGCTTCCCCTGGAGACTTAAGATTCTCCCTGTGGCATTTTGTGTCCATACTTCCATCTTGTAATGACTGACCTGCCTTCTTCATCATCTTGTAGGAGCCTAGAACCTCTTTAGCAAATGACTTCAAGCACCCTTAATAATACTGAGAATGCTCAGAGCTATGTCTCCAGATCAGAAATGTTTGGTGATTTCTGGATTTATACAGCAGATTTCACAGTCAGAATTTCCAGATCTTATCTCATTGATTGTTTTCCTGGAAACCTGTTTCCTCCTCTTGAATTCCTAACCTGGGTGAAAAGTACTGCCTTCTGCTTAGTTTTCCATGATAGAAACCTGAAATCTGTGACTTCTCCCTCTCCTTCTTCTTCCACACAGAATGCAAAGCTATACCTCAGACCAGCAGGACTTCTGTCAGGAGAGCTACACCAGCTTCTGAATTAGAGCCACCCACTTACCTCTAGTCTAGTTCCTTCTAATCCATCTTCCAAAGAGACAGCAGCAGTAGAATTTATAAAACCAAAGCTGCATTTTCAAAACATTTCAAAAGCTTCCTGTAATGCTCAGGATAAAATTCAAGTTCCTCCACTTAATATAAAAACCTCTTCATTAGCTACTCCTTCCTGTTAGTCTAGCTGCTAGGAATGCATGATGTGGCAAGTACTAATGATGTTCTCAAAGTCTCCCCACCATCCCCAAGCTAGGGCCTTGCCTTTGTAGTGAGACCGACTTTAACTGCCTGAGCTTTTTCTCCCCTAGCAACCCTTAACCAATCAGTGACAATGGTGCATAAAGAAATACAGTCATGCATCCCTTAAGGAGTGAAATACATTCTAAGAAATGCATCGTCAGGCGATTTCATTCTTGTGTGAACGTCACAGAGTGAAGTTAAACTAACCTACATGGTATAGCCTACTACACACATAGCCTATATGGTACAGTTGCTCCTGGACTAAACACCTGTGCAGCATGTTAGCTGCACTGAATACTGTAGGCAATTGTAACACAATGGTAAGTGTTCATGTATCTAAAAATAGAACAGGTACAGTAAAAATACAGTATAAAAGATAAAAAAATGGTACCTCTGGATAGGGCTCTTCCCATGAACGGAACTTGCAGGACCGGAAGTTGCTCTGGGTAAGTGAGTCAGTGAGTGGTATGTGAATGTGACGGGCTAGGACATCACTGTGCACTACTGTGGACTTTATCAATAATGCACACCAGGCTATACAACATTCGTTAAAAAAGTTTTTCTTCAATATTAAGTTAAACTAATCTTATTGTAACTTTTTTACTTCATAAACTTTTTAATTTTTTTAAAACTTTTGACTCTTTCTGTAATAGCACTTAGCTCACAACACAAACACATTGTACAGTCATACAAAAATATTTTATGTCTTCATATCCTTATTCTATAAGATTTTTCCTATTAATTTTCCTTTTTTTTTTTTTTTTTTTTTTTTTTTAACTTTTAAACATAAGAAAAACCTAAGACACAAACACACACACTAGCCTGGGCCTCCACAGGGTCAGAATCATCAATACCACTGTCTTCCACCTCCGCATCTTTTCCCACTGGAAGGTGTTCAGGGGCAGTAACATGCATGGAGCCGCCGTCTCCTATGATAATAATGCTTTTTTCTGGAATGCCTCCTGCAGTTAACTGCTTTACAGTTAACTTTTTTTTAATAAATAGAAGGAGTACACTTTGAAATAACGATAAAAATTATAGTATAGTAAATACATAAACCAGTAACATAGTCATTTATTATTAGCATTATCAAGTATTATGCACTGTACACAATTGTGTGTGCTAGACTTTATAGGATGGCAGCTCAGTAGGTATGTTTGCATTGCCATCACCACAAACATGTGAGTAATACATTGTGCTACAATGTTACAATGATAGTTACGAGGTCAGTAGGGGATAGCTTTTTAGCTGCATTATTATCTTCTGACCACCGTCATCTATGAGGCCCACCATTGACTGAAGGTCTTTATGCACCACATGACTATACTCTGACTCCCTTGTCCTCTGCTTAGATAACTCTGAGGCTTGTGTTCTGCATCAGCTCCCAGAGTTCCCCAGTGTAGTTCATTTCCATTTACTCATAGTCCTAACAGGCTCGATAAATATCCTTTGTTGGCTGCCTTTCCTTCCCCAGCTTACTTTTCCCTGCCCCTCCGAGTGTTTCCTGGGATCACCTCACCAATAGACTGTTTGCACTTGAATCTTTGTCACTGCATCTGATTTTGAAGAAGCTAAATATGACACCCAACATTAATCATTTGTTTCAGCCAAAAAAAGAATTGCATGTATTTTTTTAATGTCATGTGTTTTCGCATAGTTCCTCTGCCTAAATTGATTCTTGCTCCCATCTTCCTTACCTATCCAAATTTTACTGATTCCTCAAAATTATGCCCAAGCATTATCTCTTTAAGGGAAATGTTTCTTGACACTGAATTGTGGACTGGAAATTACCTTGCTGTACCTAAGCACACCTGTATCATGGCAGACACCTCAATCCTTCATTTGTTTGTCTGCTCCCCGCATAGATCATGATCTCCTTGTGGACAGGAACTGAGATATATTTGGGTTTTCAGTCCAGCCCTAAAAAAAGGGAGGGGGGAGACAACATTGACTAAGCTACTACATGTTTGCTTGAATGAATAAACATTTATGAATGAAAGAGTCAACAAAAAATGAAGCCAACAAGGGCAGATTCTATTACAGGAAAGAATCTATTGCTGAATGAAAATTTATGCAGCTAATTCCAAAGTTCAGAAGAAATAATTTTGGTTTATCTGTATCATTGTTCTTCCCAGTAAATATAGATAACAAGAATACAATTAATACATATAAAACAGTCATTGTCTCCTACACTTCGTGTTTTAAAACTATTACACATTTTAACTTCCAGTGTATATGCCATTGTATTATATTACATTGTATCTATTATTATATTAGTTAAGATTTATTATTACTACTATTACTACATTGTTATTGTTCCATTTTACAAAGAGTAAATAGTGTTCATGAAGAATATTTCAAGCAGTTCCTTTTCACAAGGCCAAGAGTCTCAGAAAGTCCAATTATGCTTACTTACAAGGAAGTGAGAAACAATAAATTCAAATGATGAATTGGGTATAGGAACTTCCCTTCTCTTTCTCTGCTCAGTACAGAGGATTGATAATTGCCAAGGGCGAGCTTCTTGCCTCTCGATATTTTGAGACTCAATGAGCCAAAATAATACCCTTTGGACGTTGGGCTAGAATTTCCTAAAACCAGTTTCAGAGTCATATTTTCCAAACACACATTCAAAATTTGGGCTCACCAAAAAGTAGTGACATTCATTTATTGAAAAACACATACTGAACCCATTTTGTTATAGATTGCATGGTGTTAACAGATTTTAACTAAGTCAGGATTCCAACTGGTGGCATGTAGTAGCTTATTTTGGATGACAATTGCCTTTGCAAATTTAAGATCAATGACCAAAATGTATCATCTAAATCTTTTCTCTTGTACTGTGTCTGGGATTCAAAATGGAAATTGGCTTGGTCTTTGTATTTGTTTAGAGACTTTCTGGAAAAAGCTCTGGATGCTTTATAGATATTAATATATTTATCTTGAAATGACTACTCCCTTTATTTATCACTGAACTAAAGGATACCTTCATTTTTTCTATGAATTCTTTATTGCCTTTTTATTTTTATTTTTTGGATTATCCATGTGTTTTCCTCTTTTTTAAAGAGTACGTTATTTGAGGAAAGGATCATGTCTTATTTATTTTTGTATCCCCAGGAACTGACATAGAGTCAAGTACCTCTTCAACATTGTATAAGTGTTTCTGCAAAGGATGAAAAAAAAATCCTATAAAACATTTAATAAAATGCTTTAAGCCTGAAAATCAGAAACGTTTTTGCAGAGTGGTTCTATATGAATTATATCAATAAATACATTTTCTTTTAAGTCCTATGAAGTAATCTTCACCTTCTTGGATCCCCACTCTGATACTTTTCTTCCAGACATAATTGAAAGTCAGTAATAAATTTCAGGTCATAAAACTAACCTCTAGTGTTACATCCCATCTGCCACATTCACCAGCTTTCTAACAGTAATCTGAAATAGTCAGTATGTAGTAATAAGGAAACCTTACTGGCATGCTTCCAAGCCCTAGACATCTTTTATGAGCCTTAGCACCGTTAAGTCACATTGACTTAGGCTCAACCACATGAATGAAAATTCCATCAAACTTTAAGCCACTATACACAGGTCCATAATTTACAAACGGGTTGTTTTTGGAAGAACATTTTCACATCAGTGTAAACATGTTCCTAATGTTTCCAAATTAGCCCACGAAATCTTTTCTAAAATTTATTAACTTTAACTTATTTAATGAATAGTTGAATCATAATGCTAATAATAGTTATATAAAAATTCTGGATCCTGGGTTCTGGACCTCTGGTGCAGGAGCCAGAGAGTAGCAACGGGGTTGTCACTAAAGGACATACCTCCCTGAGTGCCCGAATAGAGGAGTGCAGCAAAGCCTCCAGATTTGATGCAGTACTGTGTAGGACTCAAACATTTACATTACTTCTGAGTCACTTACCCCTGCACTGACCCAATAGCAGGAGGAAGGAAGAATGTTGGCTTTGCTATTTCTAGACTTAAAGCGTTCTCCAAATATCCCTGCATGCTTTTTATTACAAAGGGCTAGATAGTAAATATTTTAGCTTTTCAAGCCCTACAATCTCTGCCCCAAGTATTAACTCTACTGTAGATGATACATAAACACACGAGTATTATTATGTTAGAATAAAACTTTATTAGTGAACACTGAAATTTGAATTTTCTATAATTCACATGTGTCACAAGTATTATTCTTTGGATTTTTTTCCTAACCACTTAAAATTGTAGAAACATTCTTAGCTCACATGCTGTACAAAAACTATGTATGGGCCAATAGATTGCCAACCCTGCTTTAAAACAACCCATATTTAGCTTCAAATTTGCTAACATCTCCTTCTCATTTTGTTCTAAATCCCCCTTTTAGCATCACTTGCAAGACTACTGTACCCCAAAGTGTCTATTCCATCCTCTAATATCGCTAGGCTTTCCTTCCTTCCTTTTCCAGTTCCCAGGTATAGCTGTCTAGCTAGTTCTTCAGAAAAAAGCAAATGTGGTTCACTAAAAAGTGCTGCTACCAGAATTATTTTTTGAACATACAGATATGAGCCTATCACCCACATTTTAGCATTTTCATGCCTTTCCTTTGAATAAAAGATACAGGTTAGCCTGGCATGGTGGCTCACTCCTGTAATCCTAGCACTTTGGGAGGCCGAGCTGGGAGTTCAGGACCAGTCTGAGCAAAATAGTGAGATCCTGTCTCTACAAAAAATAGAAAAATTAGCCTGACATACTGGCACATGCCGGTAGTCCCAGCTACTTGGGAAGGTGAAATAGGAGGATTGCTTGTGCCCAGGAGTTTGAGGTTGCAGTGAGTTATGATGGCACCACTGCACTCTAGCCCAGGCAACGCAAGAATGAGACCTTGTTTCAAAAAAAAAAAAAAAAAAAAGAAAGAAAGAAAAAAGATTAATTTCTTAAACAAAGCTTATTATGTTCTTTACAATCTGGCTGTTATCCACCCACCACCTACTACATAGCCTGTGGCCAGACCAAATATTTCCTCCTTGCCACAGAGGGTCCTTTCCTGCCTTTTTGTCTTGTGCAGAACACTGTTTCTGCATGGAATACTTTGACCCCTCTTTGCCTAGAATCTTTGGACTGGCTCTAAAGTCACATTCACAGTGAAGCCTTTGTGAATATCCCTGAGAAATCACCTTTTAAAAAGATTATAACATTTTTAATTATGCCATACAGCACATTATCATGCAACTGTTTGTTTACACACCTTTCATTTTTACCAGATTCTGGTTTCAGGTGGACAGAGATTGTGCTTTCTTCATCTTCATAAATATCTTCCTTTTCTACTTAGCACAGGGTCAGCCATTTAGTATTTTCCTATGAAAAGCATTAAATTTAATCCTCCTAGAGGTATTTTCACTTTTAGAAGCACAGATTTGTTAATTCAAGTGACTTTCTAATTGGCAGAGTTTCAGGCTATAGTAAAAAGAAGTGAAGGAATTTGGGCAGAAAAAAAATAGATGCTATTTTAGAGCAGAAGGGCTGTCCCCAGGGCAGGGCAACTGTCCTCCAGCCTTTACCTCCATCTGTCCTCAGGGTCAGCTTCCCCAAGGGTCCCCTGTTTCACAGGTCTTGTTTCTATCTTATTTCTTTCAGGCTTACTGTCATGTCCAGTGTTCCGAAGGCCACCATGGGTAAGGCTTCAAGCTTGAGAAGGGAAGTAAAAGAAAGAAAAATTGCCAGTGGAATTATAAGTCAGTTGTAAATTGTTTGAAAGTTGGTACCTGGTTCTATCATGTATCCTTATCTGCCACATCTGAGTAGTAGAGAAGTATTTAAATGAGAGTGACATAGAGTCTACAATGTGTCCCTTAAAATTTAACAATATCTTGGTTGACAATGGTTGGTCAAAAATTTTTAAAAAAATTTAAAAAAAAGAATTAAACAATTTTTTCAAATGCAAAGGAGTTAGGAAGATACATAAACAGTTCTTATTCCAAAATAAATGCCCATGATTCTTTTTTTTTTTTGAAACAGAGTTTCGCTCTGTTGCCTGGGCTAGAGTGCTATGGCGTCAGCCTAGCTCACAGCAACCTCAAACTCCTGAACTCAAGCAATCCTCCTGCCTCAGCCTCCTGAGCAGCTGAGACTACAGGCATGTGCCACCATGCCAGGCTAATTTTTTCTATATATTTTTAATTGTCCAGCTAATTTCTTTCTATTTTTAGTAGAGATGGGGTTCTCACTCTTGTTCAGGCTAGTGTCAAACTCCTGAGCTCAAATGATCCTCCCACCTCGGCCTCCCAGGGTGCTAAGATTACAGGTGTGAGCTACCTCACCAGGCCAAATGCCCATGATTCAATAAAGGACCTGTCAGGAAGATAACATTTAAAGACTTCTTTAATTCCTCCTTGGAAACCTCTCAATCCATTAGACCCACTCAATCAAAGAAAAAATAAATGTAAAACTATGAACAATGTAAAGGAATCTCATTAGATATTTTAAAATGATAGGCACTTGTGAATAATAATAATAATTCATTGATTTGTACTTTTTTTCTGGTTAGCAAAATAGTTTTACTTCAATTGTCATTTTGATTTTGACAGAAACTCTTGAAATTGAGAATCAAATTCCTGTTTGATTATCCACGGATTACAGCAACTTTCCAAACCTAGTTTTATTTCAATTTACTAAACAGGACATTGTGCGTTCATTATATCTTCCCAGTGTGGGAATTACAAACTAATTTTAAGATAGGTCTAAAACAAGTGTTCATAACCCGGAAACTGTGGTAACCCTATGAAGCCAAGAATAAAACCAGACGTGGTCTTTGCTCAAGAAACATTCCCACTTCTTCCCCTGATTATTTATACTCTGGTCTATTTGCATATCATTTCTGTATTATTCAGCCCTCAACACTTTACATTAGGCTTGGTTCTCAACGAATGTTGGTTAAGTATTGATGGAGGAAGAAGACCAAGAATTTTAAGATGCTGGGGAGAAAAAGAAATGCTCAATGTAGGTGGTTATCAGTGAACTAAACTTGACTGACGGATCAGCAATATGGAGATGTTCTGATCTGAGGAAGCAGGTGGGTACACTAGCACAGGGGAGAAGCATCAAGTTTAGAAAGCCCAGTTGAATTTGTATTTCTTGGTACTCCTCACATATCAGCATGGTTTTACTTTGTGTTAGCTTTGTTTGATGTCCCAAACCAAAGGAACTTAGACATGGTGAATGAGGAAAGGAAGATAGAGCAGGGCAGTTGGCAAGGGGGTAAACAGCAGAAAAGAGCAAAATGTGGAGAAGAAAAATTGCTAAAATTTTTTTTTCTTTTAGCCACTTCATGGTAAAAAATTGCTGGAAATAGTTCCTCACTCATTAAGGTTGCCTAACTGAGGGTAAAACTCTGAAGTCTGGGATTTTTAGGTCTTTGGGGTATGGAAATAAAACCTTTTCTTTTTTAATTTCCTTTTAGTAATAATTAATGCTATCAGCTATTAAGTTAATACATTTTTGGAAAACATTTCTTGTGATATGAGGTGTATTTTAAAACCTTCGTGGGGGGAAAATTTTTGATTAAGAATGTCAAGTTTAACTTTAGATTCTGCCTTGGATCTCCTTTGAATTGACTTCTCAAAAGCAAAATCTACTTTGTGTCATGTTGGCTTAGAAACTGTGTTAACACATAGGATTTTAAAAGAATACAGAGGCTGAATGAAATTAGAACTGTAATGGGATCTAGGGTAAGATCAGTAACATTTAAACAGCTTTTCTTCAGCAGACCTGCCACATAGTTTAAATAAATTCCTGCAGAAGGTATTGCAGGCACTTTCTGGTTAAGTGCACTAAAATTCAGTTAAGTATTCTGTGCTGATACTTTTTTCAAAAAGAAAAAAGAAAAAAACAAATAAAAACAGAGAGGCCAGATTCTAGCAGTGGCTGCCATGGCCCACTTTTTGAATTCCTGGCAACTGAAGATTGTGTGATAAGTATCTTCCACCAAAGTTACAAATTCAAAGGTTTTCTTCAATGGGGGTGGAAAACAGACAGGAAGGTTTATCTTTTATCAGATGGCACAGCTGCTATCTTCAGGACTTGTGGAGTCAATGGAGATCAGAAGAAAGGCAGGTATTTGGATAAAGAAGAGTTTATCAGAACAGGAGTCTTGCCATTGGACATTAAATCTATCTTTTAAAAGTCCAAAAAGAACCAGTTAAATCGGCCTTTTCCAGTAGTACTGTATGGCCTGTTTAGAGCACTGCATGTGGTAATGAGGTATTGCAACATTCTGTAGGTCAAGATCAGGGGGAAGACTTGAAATTCATTCATAAGACAATGAATTTCTTCTGATCAATGTCTCTTTTTTTCTCTCTTTAAATAAATGTTTATTACTGGTCTTTATTTGTTTATTTATACGATGGTTGCTTCCCTTGTAATG
Source organism: Lepilemur ruficaudatus (assembly GCA_963574885.1). Classification (NCBI taxonomy): domain Eukaryota; kingdom Metazoa; phylum Chordata; class Mammalia; order Primates; family Lepilemuridae; genus Lepilemur; species Lepilemur ruficaudatus. The sequence continues at coordinate 16,139 of CAUYRT010010360.1, forward strand.
TAATTCTACACAGAGTTTTGAAAAGTGAGAAACTCATTTTCGGTCATAATTTTTTAAGTGAATATATAAGGAATATTACAAAAAACTATAGATCTCCTATACCTAACAATATAAATTAATTCATTTATTTTCTGGCTCTTTCTTTTCTTTAGCAAAGCATTTATATCATAGTCATACAATGATACAATTTACCAGCTTTATTTTTACTTGTATACTTATACTTCATATATCTAAAGAGTTTTCATGTTTTTGTTTTTTCAGTTTATTGTGATTCAGATAAATAATATAGCTTGTACAATGTTTCTGATTACAGGTTTTTACAAAAATTGATCAGTGAGTAGGACTAACATAAGTGTAATTCTGCGTATGTTATATTGTTAAGGAGTCTGTATAAACTGGCATTATCACACAAAAATATTTTTTTTTGTAAAGAAGTATCTCAGAAGCTCAAGATATGGTGCAACTATGCTACTGTTGTTTTTGATTAATTCTCTCAGCTTCTGCTTTAATTATAATAATTCACGTTGTAAGTTTTAAGAATACACAATGAAAATCAGTAAGGTATAACTCATCACAATATACAGGAAGGTAGAACTCATCACAGATCTTTAAATTGTTAACAAGTGTACATAGGTCATGGAGACATATTATAATAGGCCTTCACCTCATCTTTTTTTAAGAAATTGTGTTTGGCAGGCTGCTCTGACCCTATACTCAGTGCCAACATTTTTTTCTTAATGACCAACTACTTATTCTGCAGCAGTGCTTTTTTTTTTTTTTTTGCTGTGTCTAAGTCAGTGGCTGATAACTCCTACCTAACACTACAAGGGTCATACATATTTATTAGGTTGAAATAATTGTTCTGTATGATAATTATTTACACTCATTATATTGGGGAGAGGGGAATACAGACATTGCATGACAACTAATAGAGTGACATTTCTGAAGTCTTCGTTTTTAAATTTCCTCTGACTATCCAGTAGTGATGATTCCTCCAGGGATTTGGGTTTGCTACATCCTCAGTCCTGCACATACATACTAACAAATAGTTAAACAGCAAGTTCTACAGGAACGTGCTATTCTAGGCTCTTCACTTGTATTAATTATTTAATCCTTCCAACAATGCTATGAGACATGTCTGCTACTAATAACTCCATTTTACAGTGAGGAAAATAACATATAGAAAGGTTAAGTAACTTGCTCAAGGTCATAGCTAATAATGGCGGGACCAAGATTCCCACTGGGACAGTCTTTTTCCAGAGTCCGTGATTTGAATCCTTGAGTTTATCCCCACATGTCCAGTATCTTACAGACCAGAGCAGAAAATGGTAATACACAAAACAGCCATGCCGTCTTCTAGTATCCTTCCTTCTTTCCTTCCTTCCTTCCTTCCTCCCTTCCCTCCTTCCTTCCTTCTTTCTTTTAGCTACTAGACCACCAGGGACATCTTCTAGTATTAAGGAAAGAAGAAAAGATTAACAAAAGATTAATGTTCACCATTTCAACGTTCTTGAAATGAAAAAGTAGACAAAAAATTCAGGCGAGAAATTAGTCCTAGATGATTATTTATTCAAAAGAATCAATAACTGTGGCCTCTTCCCTCTTGCAATTATAGTTTACATTGAAACTGCACAGAATCTCAATATAGCATCCTTGAAAATTTCTCTAAAAATATGTTTATCTTTGTCATAGGAATATTATGTTTACCTTGTACTTAGAAACTTGCATACTTGTTTATAGAATTATGTTTATTGTTCTGTAATTTTTTGTTTTTTTGAGACAGTGTCTCCCTCTGTCACCTTAGCTAGAGTGCAATGGTCTCATCATAGCTCACTGTGACCTCAAGCTCCTGGGCTCAGGGAATTCTCCTACCTCAGCCTTCTGAGTAACTAGGACTACAAGTGCATGTCACCACATCTGGCTAAGTTTTTTTTTTTTTTGTATAGAAATGAGATCTCACTATGTTGCCCAGGCTGGTCTCCAACTCCTGGCCTCAAGCAATCCTCCCACCTCAGGCCTTCCAAAGTGCTAGGATTATAGGCATAAGGCACCATGCCTGGCCTGTTCTATAATTCTTAAAACCATTTTCAGTCTTTTGGGAAGGGGAATTATTAGTCTTAAAGCCACATAAAAAGTAGCCATTTGTCAAATCTTTGGATATGAGGGAACATGAGTCAGTTCCCAGCAGAGCAGGGAAGATGAAGAGAAATTGGAATCTGGAGCTTGAGGGCCCCTGGGGCTGATACAGGCTGGAAGGAAGCTCTGTCTGATCAGCAGATTCCAGGAATTTAGAGCATGCGTCATTGTGAGGTGCCAAGAGCACTGAATCCAGAGCGAGGAGGTCTGGAGCTAAGTGTTGATGCTACAAATGTTAACTACATAAGCTTGTGTGAGTTATTTAACTTTGTGAATTTCTGGCTTTCTTTAAGGGTCTCAGGATTAAATAAGAAAATAGGTATAAATACTCTCTGTGAACTAGAAATTGTTAAACACATTTGAGAAAACTTTTAAGAAGAATAGTGGGCACTAAATTAGACAAGCAAGCTGATCTGAGTCCCTGATGTGGCATAATAGTAGAGTCCTGGTTGTGGTCAAGTGCCATAATGGGTAATCCAGACCAGAGCAAGAGTTGGAATCTTAGACCTCAAGGCCACTGTAAGCAGTCATTAGAACTATAGCCACTGGTCTGGGGTTCAGGTGGAAAATCTACTTTTAAATGTACTATGATATTAAGCAAAACTTTGGTTATACAAAAAGGGGAGTCCAGCTCCTGGATTATAATCTCAGCTGGAAAAATAGCAAGCGTTCCATGTTCTGTGCCCTATGAATTGGGCTAATGTGTCTTCCATCCTTTTACCTAATAGGTAGAGTTGAGTCTGCAGATGGCACTCTGGCCATGGGTCAGGGGGACTCTGCCAAGTCTGGGAACCTGATGCTGGTCCCTTAGACTAATGGATCACATGTGATTTCTTGGATGACAGAAATGGAGACAGCTTCAAGTGGGTGGAAAATGAGGACTCAAAGGTGAGTTTGTGGTTTTTGGCCAGAACAACTGAAGCCACAGATATCTCATTTACAAAAGTTGTAGTGTAGGGGGTCAAAGGTGAGAAAGAAGGGAGTTGGGAAAAGAGTAATATTCTGGAGAGGCAGGATGATGGTTGGACAGTCATAAAATGTTGTTGGAAGTATAGGCCTAGAACTCAGAAAGAAAATTAGAACTAGAGATGTGAGTTTTAGAAACTGTCTATAAAATAGTTGCCCCCAAGTTCCTGGAGAGTGTATTAGTTTCCTGGGAATGCTGTAACAAAGTATCATCAGCTGGATGGCTTAAACAACAGAAATTTATGGTCTCACAGTTCTGGAGCCTAGAAGTCCAAAATCAAGGTGTAAGTAGGGAAATTTCCTTCTGAGAGCTATGACAGAAAATCTGGTTCCTATCTCTCTCTTAGCTTCTGGTAGCCTCAGGCGTTCCTTTGGCTTGCAGATGGTATTTCCCTATATCTTCACATCATCTTCCTCTATACATGTCTGTCTCTGGGTCTAAATTTCCTGCTTTCTTCAGGACACAGTTGTGTTGGATTAGGATCCACCCTGAAGACCTCATCTTAATTTGATCAGTGGCCAAGATCCTATTTCCAAATAAGGTCACATTCACAGGTACTGGGAATTAAGAATGTAACATCTTTTTGTGAGACACAATTCAACCCATGACAAAGAGCTTGACATGGTTCCTAGAGAGTTTTAGAATAAGCAAAGAGGAAGGCTAAAGCAAGAACTTTGAAATTGTGATTCAGAAGACTGAAGAAAGAGATGAACCTATCTCATGGAAATAGGAGGAGAAGCATGAAAAGTACAGTAGCCAAGGGAAGGAGAATTTCACACAGGAAAGGGTCATAATTTTAAATGACAGAGGAAAAAGCAGGTAGTGTAATGAAAAATAAGAAAAGATAATTAGATTTGGTAATAAGGCCACTGATGTCCATTGTAAGAAGTGTCTATGACATAGTATTTCTGGAGACAAACTCCATGGGCTCAAACTTAAGCTCAGTCACTACAGTGGGATGCTGGCACACACATTACTGAAACCTTCTATGTCTATGTCCTCATATGCAAAATGGGAATGATAACAATAGTACCTACCTCATAGAGTTGTTACGTGGATTAAATAAGCTGTGTTGACAATTAAATAAATTGTGTTATGCAACTTCAGTACCACAAAGGACACTACTAACATAGTGAAAAGGAAACCCATGTAATGTGAGAAAATATTTGCAAATATTATATCTGATAATGGATTGATATGCAGATTTATAAGAAATTCTCAGGAGACAACTCAACAACGAAAAAAGAACAACCTGATTAAAAAACGGGCAAAAGACTTGACTAGCTATTTTTCCAAAGAAGATAAACAAATGGTCAATAAACACATGAGAAGATGCTCAACATCACTGAATCAAAACCACAAGGAGATAATACTTTATACCCATTAGGATGGCTCTTATCAAAAACCAGAAAACAACAAGGCCTGGTGAGGATGTGGCAGAGTTAGAACACTGGGACGTTGCTGGTGGAAATGTAAAATGGTATAGCAGCTGTGGGAAAAGGTCTGGTGATTTCTTTAAAAATTAAAAATGGATAAATAAGATGTGGTATATATATGCAATGGAATTTTATTCACCCTTAAAAGGGAAGGAAATTATGGTACATATTACATCATAAACCTTGAAAACATTATGTTAAGTGAAATAAGCCAGACACACAAGAACAAATATTGCATGATTTCACTTACATGTGGTACCTAGAGTTGTCAAAGTCATACAGACAGAAAGTAGAACAGTGGCTGCCAGGGGCTGGGGGTAGGGAGGAATGGGGGTTGTTGTTTAATGGATACAGAATTTCAGTTGAGCATGAAAAAGTTCTGGTGATGGGTAGTGGTGATGGCTGTACGGCAATGTGAGTGTATTTAGTGCTGCAGAACTGGATGCCTAAAAACGGTTGAAATGATAAATTTTATGGTACTTGCATTTTATCATCACAACAAAAAAATTCCCTGAACTGAAAAAAAAAATAGTTGCACGTAAGTGTTACTATGACCTCATGTAAGGTAGATTACAGGGGGTTTAAGGAGTAAATGGGAGTCAAGGAAATGGAAGTAGCTCGTGAAATCTACCTCTCAGAAGAGTGTCCTGCGAAGGAATATAGGACAATAGCATGAATAAGCAGGGAGGGGTGAGGGGTTTCTTTTCTTTCAAGTACAGAGAGGATAGGGCTTATTGGTAGATGAATGGGAGGGGATAGGCTTGTTTGTAGACGAATGAGAAATAAGAAATTAAGAAAGGGAGTGACGTGAAAGAGAGGGAATGACAGGTGGACTTAAGGTTCAGAGACTGGACAGGCAAGAGCCCTAGAGAGGAGAGACACTTGGAGACAGGGAAGAGAAGTTTGGATATAGAGACATATTAGGATTTTGCAGTCTTCTATCACTTAACGGATCCTAAAGACAGTTCATCTTGCAGACTGCATGTCCAGGTATGGTCTGAAGTGGTTTGCAGGTAGGCCTAGTCTCTCTGGTATAAAACAAGTAAGCATCCTTTGAGGTTTCCACCTGTTTGGCTGTGAAGTCTTACAGAAGGGCCACCTGCCTTGGGATAAACACCTTGGTGAAACTCACCTTCTCTTCCGCCTTTGACCTCCATCCCATGTTACTTACAGTGTGTGAACTTCTAATGTCAGGTTGAGTCTAGGACCCCCAGAGGTTTGGTCTGTGCTAGAACTGTGGGAGGCTGTGAAGTGCTATGTAAACTCAAATGTGGCCTTGGAATTTAATGGGCATCCATACCCCATATTACCACTTTCCAGTCCCAGTTTAAATTTCTGCTCCCTGGACTGAAAGTGAAATAAGCTAATTTTTTTGGAGGGGTCATCATGATAGTAGGAGAACTGAAGGGGGTGTTAGTGGCATTTGTCAAGGATTTAGCTCATGACTTTTATTTTCTGAACTGCACTGTCTCAAAGTGGAGTTGGCTATAGAAATTCGTAGCAACCCAACAAAAGCTCAGTACTGTCCTGGTCATGCACATGCGTTAAGCCAGTTCCATATTACCTAGACCTTGACATTCTATGCTTCTGTTTCTCGGGGTACATTCTCCTCTGACCTGCCTGTACCAAAAGGATTCTTTTAAAGTACCGTTTTGAAGTCATGCTCTTCTCTGCAGATTTCAGCCAACTGTAGGGTTAGCTTGGTTTATGGGAACACTTCTCATTGGCAGACAGGACAATGGCTTCCTCCAGGGCTGTGTTTTTCTAGGGGTTTCCTTAGCATCTTCTTGTGGCTCTTCCATTGAGGCAACTACCCGGGAAGTTTGGTTATGCTTCTCAGCAACCCAGCAAAGGAGTCCAGACTTCCTACATCTTAACCTTCTAATTGTCCTTTCCTTGACTTCCAACTTTATTCTTTTCAGCAGTAGCCTTCTTCCCTTGGGGGAGCTGAAAAATGTCGTGTTTTGAGCTACATATGTGGCTACTGTTTATCTGGTTTCTTTAATGTGAGGAACTCATAAACTGACTTTCAGTGGGACCCAGTGATCAAGGGATAGACTGTGTGATAAGACCCTTCTAGTGAAGCCAGATTGTTGGGTTCCTGAACATCACTGGTAGATCTATGAGCAGTCTGAAATTATGGCTAACATCAAAATGTACTGCAGGGAGATTCACGGTGTCAGAACTTCAAACAAGAACAGCATTCTTGGGCCCTGAAAGGAATACTACCTTGAAGGACACCAAACAGAGGCTCTGGTGGACATTAGCCATGTTCCTAAAGAGCACTCACGCCTCAATGAGAAGCAGAGTGGTCAGACACTGCATGTGGTTTGGTAGCTGCTCCTGAGGAGCAATTCTGCAAGGTGGATGAGGGAGATGCCCAGTACTCTGCATTTGATCCTGTTCCCCATGGCAAAGCCACCTACCTTTGACTCACCTGAAACAGGAAAGCAGCTTTGCAGACCCCCATGGCTTTCCTGGGCTGTTTATAGGTAACCCCTAGTTACCCCGTCTTGGCTCCCAGGGCCCAGTAAGACCTTGTTTTCCAGTCAGCCACTTTGCTCTTCATAGTGAGGGCTGTGCACCTAAGTGATAGCCCACAGGGTGTCCTGCAGGCCATTTTGCTCACTTGGCAATGCTTCTCTGTCTGGTCTGGACTGCACTTCAAGCCAGGGAGGGCTCACTGATCGCTGGGGTCCCATCCAGGAGGACAGAAGTCATCTTTCCAATAGCTGCTTGAGTGTGTATGTAGGGAGCTCCTGGTGTGAAAGGGGAAAGCTCCTTGGTATCCATGCCATGTCCATCCGTTGCACCCCTTTTCCAGTCATGAGCACAATGGTCTTACATGGGATTTTTGTAAAAAAATAAAATAAATAGAGACAGAAAAATAAAAGATTGTGAAATTTTAAATTCTTATTCTTTTATTTCATGACAAATATTAAATATATCTTTTTTAAATGCATAATTTAACACGTTTTTCTTTTCCTGAAAGAGAGAAGATAAAATGAGTTTCAGAATAAGGTTATCTTGTGCCAAGCACATGATTTTTTGTTGGTTTTTGTTTTTACTGTTGGGTGGCATAAGGCATTTATAGTCTTATGTATAATAAAGTTTCATTATGACTTGCCTAAGTTAGAAGATAATTCTATCAATTTGTTTAAAGTTCAGCAGATAGTTTCCTTAATATTGGTTTTAGAAATAATTGGAGTAGATTTTACTGATTAATTGTATCTAAATGAGTAGCATTAAAGTTTCTTAATGTCCAAGGTCAAAAATCTTCCAAGTAATATGGTCATGTTTAGAAGTATTCCTGGCCCAAACATAGAAATATAAAAGCAGTTATCATATGTAACTACCTCCACATCTAAGCCTTTGACAGGGTTATTCTGAAATTAAATTTGAAGGATTAAATTAACCAAATGGGGAAAAGAAATGAAAGCTCTAGGGCTTTAATTATTTGTGTATTCTCATAATTTTGCTAAAAAATCTTTTAATTGGAGAGTTAATTAAGATATTTTCATCTTCTTAGTCAACTCAATTAAATACATACAGTCCTGCCTTTTCAATAATTTCACAGGCACTGAACTGTACTGTTAAGGTTAAGTCCTCAAATTTGTTTTCAGAACACTTCATAGTTGTTTAAAACTGGTACAACAATGCTAAGTTTTCTATTTCGAGATATAAGGGGCCATTATGCATTCAAATTTTAGTGTAAGTAAGCAAATTTTACTGATTAATTTACATTTAAATATCTATGTCATAATAATTTATACTGATATGCTTTTAAAAAGTCAATTTCCCCAAAGGTTAGCATTTTGTGCTTTTTTCATTTGGTAGAAACAATAAGAGGTTCTACATCTCAATCTACCTTCCCAGGATTAACATCCTGGATGATCCTACCAGATTTTAAGTCATACCTAGGTATGAATGGAAATTAGTATTTTTAGATAAGATTAGTAATTAGATTTATATTTTCTTTATATAATATTGTAATAGGTTGAATAATGGCCCCTGAAGATATTTAATATCAGGTTCTAATCTTTTGAACCTTTCTTTTATCTTATTTGGACAAAGGGTCTTTGCACATGCGTTTAAAGGCTAAGAATTTTGAGATGGGAACGTTTTAGTCAAGCCAGTCTTCTCTAGAGAGACAGAACCAATAGGATATATAGAGATTTATGAGAAGGAATTTATTAGAGAAATTGACTTATCCAATTACGGAGGCTGAATGCCAGCTGGAGAACCAGGAAAACTAGCAGAGTGGCTCAGTCTAAATCCAAAGGGTTCAGAATCAGGGAGGCTGATTCTGTAAATGTAACTCTCAGTCCAAGGCCACAGGCTCGAGACTTCAGGGGGGTGCTTGTGTAGGTCCCAGAGTCCAACGACCATATGACATGGAGTTTTGATGTCCTAGGGCAGGAGAAGAAGGGCATCTGAGCTCTGGAAGAGAGAGAGCAAAAATTGGCTCTTCCTCCATTTTTTTGTTCCACCCGGGGCCCCCAGTCGATTAGATGGTGTGAGCTCACATGGAGGGTGGTTCTTCCCCTTTCAGTCCATGGATTCACATACCAACCTCCTCTGGAAACACTCTCACAGACACACCTGGGGCAGCCCAATCAATCATTCTATTCAAATGTGAAACCACCTGGGTTTCCTTTTCAGTAGAAGAGAGATGGGCCCAATGTCTATTGAAGCATTAAGGATAATTAATGCAATGATTGAGAATAAATAGTACTTTACCAGCTATCTGGGTGTCTCTTAAATCACGCAACACCCGAATCAACCATCACAAGGAGATTATCTGGGATTATCTGTGTGGTTCCTAAATGTCATCATGTGTATCTTTATAGGAGGAGAGTAGAGGGAGCTTGACAGACACACAGAGAATGCCATGTGAAAACAGAGGTAGAGACTGAGTCAGGGGCCACAAGCCAAAGAATGCTCATGGCTACCTGAAGATGAAAGAGGCAAGAAACAGATTTTCCCTAGAGCCTCTGCAGAGAGTGCAGCCCGCTGATACCTTGAATTTGGGCCAGTGATGCTGACTTTGGATTTCTGGCCTCCAGAACTGTCAGAGAATAAATTTATGTTGTTTTAAGCCACCTAGTGCGGTAATTTGACACAACAGCCATAGGAATCTAAAACAAATATAAACCTTTATGGTGAAAAATCTTTACACAATCATTCCAATATTGTGGGAAATTCTGATACTTTTATAAAAACCCTGAGAAGGAATAGTCCTATGAGTTGAACTCTAAGAATTCCACATGTACAAAGGCATTGTAATATAAAGACTAAAAAAAGAATGTTGTTGACATGATGAATCAATATAAATGGTATTCAATTGCATAAAATATTTTATTATAATAGACTGTATGGTGCTTTTGTAAGGCTAAGAAGAAATTTCATAAATATCAGCAAAAACCCTGATTATTTTAATCTTTCTTTCCATTCATTACTTTAGAAATTACTTTCCAAATTATAAAAATAGAATAGTCACATTGAATAATCTGTGCAAAATAGAAAAGAACAAAGTCACATAAAATTGTCAGTACTACTACTATTATCACTTTGGTATAATCACTTACATTCGCTTTCTTTTTATAATGGCAGCAATCATTCAAAGCCTACATGTTTGCATATTGATTTTTTCTGTTAACAAGTATTAAATTTTTGCTATTGTTATTTAGTCTTCATAACCATCATTTTAAAAGATAATTTAAATTGACATTGATTGAGCACATTATAACTCAAGTATTCTCTTGTCAGGACTATTCAGACTACTTTCTATTTTTGTAAAGAACCACATATGTCATTTTTCAAAAACTCCCTTATTTAACATTAATGAAAGTGAGACCCATAGATTACAGTTTCTCAACCCCAGCACTGCTGACATTTTTGGCTAAATAATTTTTTGTTGTGGGTAACTGTCTTGTGCATTGTAGGATGTTTACCAGCATTTCTGATTTCTACCCACTCAAAATTATTTACTCCTCTCCCATCCAGTTGTGACAAAAACAACAAAAAAGTCTCCAGACACTGCCAAATGTCACTTGGAAGACAAAATTGTCCCTTGTTGATAATCACTGCCATAGAAGCCAAGCTCAAGTTCAGTCATTGAAAGATCCAATATTACAACTTAGCTTCTTGAGTCCAAGTCAAGCGTTTTTAAATCCACTTTCAATGTTCTTTATCATTTTTACGGAAACTTGAACTTCTGGTGGTAAGATGGCTTTTGCCTCCAAAAATCATATATGCATTCCTGGCAGGAGGGTGGGAGATTGGCAAGTAGTAAGAGTCAAAAACACTCTTAAAGAAGCTGCCATTTTATTGAGAAGGGATGCCCTCCCTAGTGACTCTGCCCATGTGTTATTGGCCAGAATTGTGTCACAGAGACAACCACCTCCCAGTCACAAAAGATTTCAAGTATTTAGCTTTTACACCCTCCTTAGTAGAGTCAGGCATGGGAGAAGGGAGGTCATAAGTAGTTTTGAATTGACAATATTTGCTATATTTCCCAACCTAGTTCAGTCACTTCCCTTGGCAGATGGAAGGGGCAGGAATTGAAGCTGCTAAAAATGTTTAGTCATATGTATGTGAAGTCTTAGTGTGCTGTGATTTATTATCTCAAAAGTGCTTCATGAAATCATTTTCAGCTGATTGATTTGGTGGTTTCTTTATTCTGTTTTCTCTGAGTTAGAAAAGTGTATTTATGTACAAGTAGTGTCATTGAAGAGACCAATTAATTTCAGCTAGAAAGGTCACTACTTCAAACCAGCAATGCTTTTTACCAGTTGTGATAAATATGCCTATCAATTCATATCATCCACAGGCCGACATTTGGAAGATTCAAATTGGTTTCACGTCATATCCATCCAACAATATTCAGCAGTGACCCAAAGTGCTAAATGCCAGCTGCATCTGAAGATGTACAGGATGTGGACATATCAGACATACAAGGACATAATAAAACAGCAGCCCATATTACTGGTTAACAGTAGATATGTTTATTTCCTGATCTACCAAGTCACTGAGAGATTTTGTTTAGTTATACAGTTTTCCAATTTTTATTCAAGGAAACATGTCTCTACCCAAGTATTATGGGTTTAATTTTTTCTCCCCAAAAAGATTCTAACCCCTGGTACCTATACATGTGATCTTATTTGGAAATAAAGTCTCTACAGATGCAATCCAGTTAAGATGATGCCACCGGGGTGGGCCCTAATCCATTACGACAAGTGTCCTTATAAGAAGAGAAGAGACAGAGACATTCAGGGAGAACACCATGTGACTACAAATGCAATAATTAAACTAAGGGTTGACCAACTAAGAAACACCAAGTATTGCCAGCGACACCAGGGGCTAAGAGAAAGACACAGAACAGATTCTCCCCCAGAGCCCTCAGAAAGAGCATGGACCTACCAACAACTTGATTTCAGACTTTTAGCCTCCAAAACTGTGGGAGAATATATTTCTGTTATTTAAAGCTACCCAGTTTGTGCTACTTTGTTATGCAGCCCTAGGAATATAATGTACCAAGTATGGAAAAATAGTAACTACTTGCTGATTGAACAATCAGTAGTACCTTCTATTAGGCTTTTATTTAAAATATAATTTTATATACACCTTCCATTCTGAATATACATCTCCTGTCTTTTTATTTGAGTGGTCAAGTTCCCAGTGTTAATTTCCTCTCTTTCTCATTTATCATATGACGAAATCCTTTCAAATCTGACCTCATTTATAAGAAGGGTAGATTTGGGCCTGGCATTTTGTACCAAGGGAACGGTGTCACTGGGAGATGGAGAATCTTTCTTCTTTTGTGTCGTTGCTAGTGGCAGGGATGCTTGTAAGAGAGATAGACTTCACCCAAAAGCTCAACAGGATGGAACCTCAGAATGGATTATGTCATAATTGGGTACTTTTTTAGATGGGGGTCCTCTGAGAAGCAGACGTCAAGCTGGAAATAGATGTGTAAAAAAACATATCTGGGGAAACGCCTGACAAGGATGAAGGGGAGGGAGCCGGACAAGGCGGGCAGAGCCTTCAGGTTCCAGTGCTGTTCTGACATCTGTGGAAAATCTTGCACCAAAGTTGCTTGTTAGAAGAGTCCCATGTCCCAGGAATGGGCTTGCATTAGTGCCCTCACCAGCCTCAGCCATCAGCTGAGAGTATTTATGGGAGGCATAGCTTGAGCTCAAATGTGGTGCTGGATCCACAGGGACAGCACCTGGCCATCAATCAGCTATGCTCCCAGCAGCAGGACATCTGAGCACTGCATTATATAGCCACCAGTGTGTTCAAAACCGGAACAAATTTTGGGTGCTGCCAGGAATCACAAGAGGGCTAGAATCTTGAGTACTAAGGCAACTTCATTTCCTAATTCATTTCCTAGTCTTTGCAATAATTCCTTTTTGGCAATGGCTGGTTAGAGACAGTTTTCTGGTTAGCTTGCCTGGTGGCTCCAAGGTTTGGTTAGTGGCTTTTAGCCTGTGGTTCTCAGCAACAGCTCCTGCCCAAGGGATCCCCCACCGAGAACTCTTGTAGAGTCAGGACCGTGGTGGGCCCCAAGCTGGGCCACACAATACCACACTGTAGCAATCCCTGACTGCAGTGGCTCCAGCTGTTCTCTCAGGGGTGGTTTGCTCTGGTTCCCAGTGCTCACCATCATTCTCCTGCCCAGGACACTCCTTCCTTCCTTCTCTGTCCATACTCATGCTACCTGAACTTTAAAGCTCAATTCTACTGACCACTTATTTCCGGAACTCAAAGACACATCATTCATATAATGTACTCATCATTCAACCAAAGATTTCCTTGTTCACTAACTTTTCATATGGAGCCTATAGTATTTCTTTAATACTGGATAGGATAAATTGTTAAGTTTATAAGCCAGGATATATGCTTCTCTACGGGGCTAAAACAATTAGAAAACACTGACACTCTTGGTATTATTCAGTAACTACGAGTCCAATGAGTACCTACAGTAACAACGAGACCAGTCACCCAGCAACTATTCCTGGCTTCCTAACTGCTGATCACATTGTTCGTTTTTCCAGACTCTGATGATTCATTGTGAGTTGATATTGCAGCATTCTGGATGGCAAAGAGTATTCCAAATTATGATTTTAGAATCATGGAATGATTCTGCAAACACTGAATTAAACAATTATAAATCATGAAAAGCTTTTTTTCTGCGATATATTTCAGAGCCTGTATTTAATATATTCTCTGTCACTGTGAATCTTAAAGAGTAATAAAATATGTAGCATTTAGCAAGTTTCTTTGATCACAGAGCTTTTGTTTTTTGTTTTTCCTGAAGCATCTCAAGGGATTAAAAGTATATATATTTCTTTTAAATGCTAGATTAAATATCTAACCTCTTTTCAGGGGTGATTTTCATTTTTTATGAGAAATTCTAGATCAAAAAGTCTTCATGATCTAAAAGAGTGATGCTATAATAGTGGAATCCAAGGCATTAAGAAATTCAGGAAGGTTATGAAGAGGAGGAGAGACTATTTTGGCATGGGTCTGTGTCTTGATAATGTTGACCCTTCTAGCGACCTCAGGAGGCTTATATTAAGAGCTTCAATTATGCAGCATGCTGCCCTGATTTGGATTCAACTGAACTGTTATGTTATTCACAGAATTCGTGTTATCACTTGTCCCTCCTCTCCCCTGCTTCAGTGCTGAGCTCTTTCCCAGTGAAACTTCTTGTCAAGCCTACTAAAGCAGTCTGAGAAATTACATGACTCTTCTATTCTCAGAAATTGTATCTTTAGTTTTTAGCCTAAAGTCAGGATTCTATATCAAGAGATGTGACATTGCCTGTCCGGTTGGGGACACTTCAAGGTTATCAAATCAGCAAATAGTGACTGAGCAACCAGAATGTGCAAAGTCCCAGGCTTTATGTTTGCCTGAGGTCATAGCTTCCTTGGCTTCTTGAGGCAATCTAGGTTAATGGAACAAACCTAAACTTGGTACTCTGATTATTTAACACTTAATTGAATGTCATGGTCTTATTTTGAATGCTAATAGAAAGTAAAGTAAGATATTTGTTAAGGTCTTGACTAAAACTATTTTCTTTTTCATTTGTGCATATAATTGTGCCACGATCTGCCTTACAGCTTTCTGCCTCATGTGACTGTTGTATTGTCCAATATTAAAAATACTCTTCAAAGATATGGGAGTCTCTTGTAGCACATACAAACTTAACTATTAGACTGTGATCATTAGTTCTTTATGGAGTCCCCACAGGCACTAAATGTGAATAAATGTGGCTGATATATTCATTTTAAATAATCAATATTAAAGAAAATTTGTGAATGCTTTTCGGGTAGAAATATGTTAAACTTCTCTTTTTAAGATAACATTATTTTTACTATTAATGTAATTTCCTTTAACCAGGGATCAATAATGCTTTATAGATATGATTTCACTAATATTGCTTTGTTATGTATATTTCCAGATATAAAGATGATGCAATTATCAATATTTAATGGCAAGGAGAAAGGCAATGTTCAAGCTTTATTTATATACATTCATAACAAGCAAACTTATTAATTGGCCACAGCAAAGGGAAGGTTATCCATTCTCTCTGTTTTTTATTTATTTTTTTATTTTTTGCTCTTTTTCCCTTTGGAGTGGCAAATTGATTACTGAGCTGAGACTGGCCTTGGTACTCTGTGGTGTCTTAGTTTTGGATTTATTTTGGACATCTGCGTCTGGCTATGTCTTGGGGAGGAAAGGCCAGTAAAGGAGGTTGATGTGTGGGCAGCTAGGGAGAGGCAGGTGGGCAATGGAGAAGAGAGTATGCATGCGTTTCCCGGCCAAGCCCTGTGGACTATGGCTGAGGTCTGTGAAGAAGAGGAAGAAGGTGAAGAAATTGTTTTAACCTAAGATCGGCGAGCAACCAGGAGGAAGGCCCATTGCTTGGGGACCCTGGGTGAAAAAAGCAACCATACCCAGGTTGACTACATGTCCCAGTTTTACAGCCCCAGTCCATGCTCCTGTCTTGGGGTAACTAATAATTAGAGCCTCCTTTCACTCTCAAGACTGTTTGAGTTAAGAAAGTACATGCTCATCCCCAACACAAAGTGAGGCAAAAGAGAGATTCACTGCAGCATGTGCAAGGAAGGCACTGTGGGCCTCTGAGGCTCAGGGGGATGAAGGGAGGCATACATTTTGGCAACTCTTGGGTCTGTGGCTTTAGGAGCACTAGGGTGATCCCATCCCAGGTTCTCATGGAGAACCTGGGCAATAGTGACCAGTGTCCCTCACATGGCTTTGTGGGTGGTGGGCATCACTAAGAGGCTGCAGCGGAGGAAATCGGGTGATTTGCTCAGGAACATGTGGAGAAACCCCTTGACAACTGCCCAAAAGACTGGGGAGAGTCCTCTGTCAGGAGGGCAATTTTTGTTACGTGACCTCACTTGGTCTCCTGGGCTGGTGAGACTTAGGGAAATTAATGCACGGGTTTTGGCGAGTAATTGAATGTGGAAAATGAGGGCATTTAGATTCTAAGGGTTTGTTTAATGGATTCAGCAACATTTTGGAATAGATGAGATTCAATTCCAATGAATCTTAAGATGTTTCCCTAAGTTAAATGGATCTAAATAATGTAGAACCCTTAATCAAATAGTAGAGTTGAGCAATTTATCAGTCTGAATCTTGGTTCTGTTGAAATCCTGTGGCTCTTGTCTTAGACAGTCCCTCAAAAATTTTGGCAGTGATGACAAGATAAGGATGATGACTAAGTTTGCTGCTAGGTGTGGAGCCAGTTTGAAAATAACTGTAGTGCATTTTCAACTTATTATCTCATGCTCTCACATTAATATGATCATGTCTGTCTGATTTATTTTTATTATGTTATATAACCAAAACCTTTCCCAACACAGGATGGATAGAGAGGATTGTCACAAGTAGGTATGCATTATAAGTTCCAGGGATGGTTTTACATTTTGTTGATTTTCAAAGAACTACTTAAATTTACTTGTGCTTCATTATAATAAGGATTAAAGATAAATTAATATCCTCACTCTTGCTTTTGGTGATTTAACCTTAGCAGTGAAAAGCATCCTTGAATTAGTACCCTGAATAAGTTATTTTGAATAAAGACTCAACTGAGCTCAAAGAGCTGATGTACCTTCCTAGGATGAAAAACAGGTTCCTCTCCCTCCCTTCTCTGCTCCTACTTTTTTGTGGGTATGTGTGGGCTGTTTTTTTATATTAACAAAAAGCTTTTTTTCTTTTTTTCTTTTCTACATTTTTTTAATAGAATGCACTCTCCTAAGAAAGATACTGAATTCTTGTATGCATTTTATTCTTTACAGCACAACTAACAAATATAGATATTAAAAATAAATTAATGCTATATTTGAATATATAACAACATGAACTGATATTTTGGGGATGTTGGTTATTTCCGAACATCACATTCTGAGAGTCTTAGATTCTATCCAAAGAATGCTATTTATCACTTTCAGGAAATGTTTATTGGCTTCATCTAGCTGAGCTTTATTCTTCTATATTGGGTCTCTGCATCTGTGATCCCACAATATTCATATGTGATCACTCAATGCACTTATTACAGTATGTGTTAGTCCAAACTCTTGGAGGTTCAAGGAAGCAAGATTAACAATGGCTGGATTTAAGTGATCAGGTGATGTCATGATGACCTGGTCTCTGATCGTCTGTTACTCACAATTCCCTCTGTCTGACTTTCTCATCCCCGGGCTAGCTCTCTTCATGAAGGAGGCTGCTAGCTCTCACATCAGCAGTGTCATCTGATCATATTCATTCACTCCGTGGCTTTCAGAATGTTTTGTACTTTGCAGCATAAAATGCATTTAAAATAGTTATTTCATTCTTCACAACAGTCTTGTAGGTTGGTTATCATTAGATTCATTTTCATTGAAAGAAGAGGAACTGCAGGTCAGAGATGAAGTGACTTGTGTAAAGCCTGGGTCAATCTCCAAACAAAACTTCTGTCTCAAACCCTGCATCCTTTTCACCTGATCACACTGTTTTCCTATGAAGCTTCCTGTTATCAATCTCCTGCAAAGATATCCATATTTTACACAATTAAACTTTCAGACCCCTAAGTAAAGGGGAAAGGGAACGTGAGAATACATCCTACCTTCCTAATCTGACCAGGCTGCTGATGCTCAATGCGACATTTCTTTCTGCAGTACCCACACACGCCTCATGACACAGCTCGCAGTGCTAGGCTGGTAATGTTACTGGGATCAGAAGGTGGGAGTAAATAAACATCTCTTCCTCTCTGGAGAAAAATCTGTTCTCTAAGAGGGATTCCTCTTCCTACATAAAATTCTCTTCTCTTTCTTCAACCTTGGCCAAACTCATGTTCTTAAGGATCTGTAGGATATATGATTTGCTAAATCAAATAAAGTAACATGATTTTTAAAACATTGGCGATTTTTCCTGCTGCTCTTTATTTTTCTCTTTTCACTACATTCATAAAACTCATTCCCGACAGAATTCATTTTCATCATTTCTGTTTTCAATGACTGTTTTATATTTTATTACTATGGATAGATCTAAAAAGATTTAACTCATATTACAAATCCAGAATTGATTAGTGGAACACTCAGAAACAAGAGAAATTGAAATTGTGACAGTTCTCAATGGTATTATTGCTCTTAGTCAAATAAACACTTGGGACATTGTTGTTTTATGAAGAAGAAAAAAGTGATTTTGAATATTGGAGAATGAAAAATTGACCACTTGAGAACATTTTGAAATTAATATGCTAAACAATTACTGCAATTTAATGATCATTATCTGTTGTTTTGTCTGTCCTTTCTTTTGGGAATAGCATTACTACTCCCTCTCCCCTCTCCCCATCCCCCATGTAATTGCAATGAGAGCCTCATCATGATCTATGGTCCTGACTGCTTGGCTACAGTGATTGGTGGAACAAGCTCTGTCTCAGGCTGTCCTAAGCATAGGACCCCACACTTCTGGACCTGGTCATCAAACAGGGGGTAGACCTGTGACCCAATTCATCCAGGAAAAATCTTTCCATGAAGTTTCTGTTGTTGGAATTGTGGATAAGTAAGTGTTTGCTTCCTCTTTGGTCACAGGTCAGTAAGGAGCTTCTGGAAGCCAGATCTACTTCTCAGAAAAGCCTGCCTGAGAGAGTGCTGCCCATCACAGAGGGAGTTGGAGAAGAAACCTAGAAAAGGAGAGTCCTGAGAGCGTGGGAGCCCATGTGGCTATGAAACGTTTAGTTAGCCCTTCCCCTTCCTTGTCCACATTTTGAAATGTAGCCAGAAAGCACTCCCTTCTATTTTTTTTTTTTTGGCTAAAAAATTGGTTTAAGTTTTTGTCATTTGCAAATAAAAGAAATCTTGTCTTTAGTACTATACACGATAGTTTATCTCTAACACAGAAGTAGACATAGGTTAGATTTCTGTTCTATCGCTTGCTAGCTGTGTATCTTTGGGCAAGTAATTTAAACTCTTGAAACTTCAGCTTGTCGTCTGTCATAAGGATAACATTTATTCATAGTGATTTACTTAGGAAGTGGTTGTGTGGAGTAAATGAGATGTTGTATGTAAAATGCATAACTTTCAGCCTCCAAATTGTACCTGTTTTTATTATTTTCTGTGGAACATTTTGTTTACTCATTAAGTTAGGAAATGTGGTAAGTTGAATTATCTGGACCAATACTTCATCCCTTCCTGTATCCGTCTTCTTTTTCTGCAACTCTGCAGTTTCTCCCTCTAAAGGTGGATATACTGCCCCATCCCATTGACTTTGAACTTGGCCACATGACTTATTTTGGCCCACAGGATGATGTTCACAGACTTAAAGCACAGGATTGAATGGTACTTGCCTTATGGGATTTGCCCTCGTACATTTTGCTGCTGTCCAGAGAAGAACACATCTCAGCTGGTGCCAAGAGATGTGAGACGTGGAGCAGAGCTGCTTCGGGGGACTCATAGACCATTGAGCAAAATAAAAGCTTCCTGTTCTAAGCCTTTGAGGTTCCGTGGTTATTACACAAAAATAACTGAGTGATACGGCAGTAAGCCACATTCCAGTACACAGATTTTAATTCAAAATGATCTTTATAATAGAAAAAACATTCAGTATAGTACATGTATTCTACCAATTAAAAAAGAAAGCTACTCCTAAAACTGCTAGAAGAGAAAGGTCTCTTGTCCACAGATGCAGCAGAAAATGACCAAGGAGAATGGTTCTAAACCCCCTGGGGTTATGGACTCTTGAGAATATGACCAGAGCCCTAAGCCCTCATGAGTACATTACAAACACAACAATTTGGTACATGGAGCTTAGGGATGCCTTAATGCCCACTGAATCTGTAATCTTCAGATTCAGAATTCCTGGTCTAGTGAGTCACAGTATAGAAACACCAAGATAGTGATGTAACATTAAAAATGTGTAGCCTTAAAAAAAGTCTGATTCAGGGTAATTATGTAGAAGTATAGTTTCCGAGGACTGTGAGTTAAACACATATTTTGGCCTGATTTTACTTGATGTGCTTGGGATTATTCAGTCTGAAGAATATACACATAGTAATTATTTAATTTAACATGTATATTCAGTTGGTATTTAGCATATGCCATCTTATATGGTTTTTTTTCCTTTATACATATATATGTATGTATTATATGTGTCTACATATTGATGCTATAAATGTTCAATAGGTAGAAGAATGACAAGAGATTGGGTGTGTTTGAGAAGATGTTCATGAAATATGGAGTCATAGGCTTTACCTTGAAGTAAGTATGACTCTTAAGTTAGTAGAAAATATGGGAAACACCATTTCATGTGGATGTGAATCTAAGAAAATGTGTAGAGGAAAACAGGCATGTCATGTTATGATGGTTAATTTTATGTATCATTTTGACTGGGCCATGAGTGTCCAGATATTTGGTTAAATATTATTCTGGTTGTGTCTAGGAGGGTGTTTCTGGATGTGAATAATGTGTGAATAGGTAGGTTGAGTAAAACAGATTGCCCTCCCTAATGTGGTGCTGGGCCACATCCAAACTGTGGACAGCCTGAATGGAACATAAAGGCCAAGAAGAGGGGAATTGTTCTCTCTGCCAGCCTTTGAGATGGAATATTGGTTTCTCCTGCCTTCAGATTTGGACTCAGACTAGAATTGATACCACAAACTTTCCTGGTTGTCAAATCTTTGAACTTGCATATGAACTATACCATCAGCTGTCCTGGGTCTCCAGCCTGCCAACTGCAGATTTGGGGACTTAGCTTCCATAAATGCCTCATAAGCCAATTCTTTATAATAAATCAATCTCTCCTTTCTTCATTCTCTGTGTGAATATATATATACACACTATTGGTTATGTTTCTCTGGACAACCCAGACTAATATGTGTGTTGAGTGGGATATTTTTTTCAGAATGTGAATCTATTGTATAAGGTGAGTCAAAAGACATCAGATTTCACTAGTAGAAATAAAGAGGAATTAGGCTAATAAATTTAGAAAAAACTGCCTAGAGGTCAGCCAGACTTTGTAGAAAGGGAGAAACAAAATAACAGAGTAAACTCATAGAACTTTGGTCTGGTTTGCTTTCCTTTAACCATAAGAGCTAGTGCAGCCCATATATAGTGGGCTTTTGACCAGGTCTAGTTAAATCTTTGTCAAAACTGCTTTGCACATTCTCCTCTTTGCCCTGCCAATAGGACCTCTGCCTTATGGTAATTTCATTATATGTAAATGAAGTAAACAAGACTTAGGCCTAACTAGTTCATAAAGCTTCCTTTGGATATGGTTTGTGCCAAAGGCAGAGAAGAGAGAATGTCCAGGCACTCTTGACTTGCTGCTTCTTTTGCTGATTATGTCTGGTGTCATTTTTGTTTTAAAGAACCTTGGAGTATTTATCCACATTGCCTTGCCTAGGATCCTCTGCTTTCACTGTTTCTAAAGTAATCCTAAAATTTTGAAACACAGAAGTCAGCAAAGGTGAAAAGCCACTCTCTTTGTGCTTACTGTTGGGATTATTGATTTAGGTAGAGATATAGAGAAATATGAATGAGGATAAATCAACAAGAAACTAATTGTTCAAGGCCTTGAATATGAGGTTAAAAATTATCAAAAATTGTGTGTATGTGTGTGCGTTGTTTTGGATTAGAGGAGTTATGTGAAAATTATGACTTAATGATAATCACATGAGAACATGGGTCAATTGGAGATAAAAAAAAGTGATACGAAATGGTAGGCACACCCCACACCGTCATTCAACATAAGTTTATTATGTGCAGAATATGGTGCTGGGGGATTCAGAAGATGTAAAGTCAACAAATATTTTTTCCTTGCATGGCATTGACACACAGAACAGTGCCTGCATTATAACAGCGTTTGTATATTTAATATAATATTGAAGTGCTTATAAGGTATTCGGAAGAAAAATGACAAAGACAAGCAAATAAGTAAGCACTTTCATTTTCAATATTGTGTTCCCAAAACGTAAGTGACGATAAGAAGCAGTTTGAGAGTAAGTGAATGACATAAGAGGCAGAGAGAAGAATGAGTGTGTGAGTAAAGGCTTCCAAACCAGGGAACTTTTATGCAGTAGGTTGCAGGGTGAGAGAGCAGCAAATATGTTGCTAAAGTAAAAGGGAGGCCGTAGTTACGAGATTATAGGGAAATGAAGCACTAGATATAACCACCAGTCAAGAGTTACATCTTGAAAAGCTGAGTCACTTCAGGGACTAAAAAAAAAATGTCATGTGATGATGACTACACATAGGAAGGAAGGGTGACCAGCAGGAGTGGGAAGGGCAATGAATTCATTTTGTTTGAATAGAGTTGGTGGTGGGAGAGGAGTTAGAAGCCGATTGCTATAACATGGTAACATACCTGGAGAACAGCAAAGAGGAAGAGGGATTTAAGGAGTGTGGGAAAATACAGTTTGAATTGTAGCTATAAAAGGATTGTTTCTTTTGCAATGGAGTGAAATAACAGAGTTTGGGGTACTTATTGTAAAAGATTTTTCACGTATAGACATAATAAGGCACGTTTCCTACACTGATAGAAAACAGAATGAATAGAAAGAGAAAGTAGCAAGTAAAATTATTTTCTTCTTTTTTTTGAATATTTAAAACTCGAAAGGCTTAATTGGGCTATAAATATCAGGTGCTGAGTAAGCCTTTTCTATAACAATTTTTAAACACAAGACATTATTTCTACAATGTTTAAAAGGTTTTGAAGATTTATTGACAATATAATGGACATATTTTGTTACATATTAAGGGATATAATTCTTTTGCTTCATATTGAAAGCCTTAGTTTATATGATTTTTAATGTGATATGATGACGTTTACAATTAAAGAATAATTTACAAAATTGATGTGCAAATAAAGAAACAAATGATGCATAACTGAGGTCTATTTTAATGTGTAAAAACATTGAGTTTATGGAATTTGCATCTTCGAGTTATAAATGTTTTTTCTCCTTAGTATATTCTTTTAAATCAGATTAATTTG
The DNA here is from genome assembly GCA_963574885.1 of Lepilemur ruficaudatus. NCBI lineage: Eukaryota > Metazoa > Chordata > Mammalia > Primates > Lepilemuridae > Lepilemur > Lepilemur ruficaudatus. The sequence goes on from CAUYRT010010360.1 coordinate 39,179, forward strand.
TGAGCAGGATAGAAAGTTACAGAAAATTTAAAATCTTCATTTAGCTTCACTTCTTAAAGATTATGATATCTAGAAAAACACACAGAAATATTCTATCACATGGAACATCTTTTACTGAAGAAAACCTTCACATAGGAGGCAACTCCCCCTGCTGTGATGTCTGGGAACAGGGAAACTGAAGCCTATGGTTGAGAGTTAGTAAACGTGGAGGTTTTCATAGAATTAATAGTGCTGAAATTGTTTTCTTTTTATAACCAGGATCAGATGCATAAACATTTTCATTGTCAATATCATGATGCCAAAAACAAAATAGAAGCAATCTACAATATTTGCATATGCAGCTTCTTCTGTTCCTTTCAAGAATTCTTTAAGCAGAATTTGGCTTTTTGTTTTATTTTACTGCTATAGCACATATTTCTTCAGCTTCAGCTTCAGTCATATATGATTGTATTAAAACTTTTCCACTGGGCTGGCAGAACTCCAGGATAAGTTACATTTTCAAAGAACAGCTGCTTTTCAGTACTGAAGATATTGAATTGCTTCAAAATTTCATCTTTCATTTTTGCAAGCAAGTGTAAATATTTTAATGATTTAAAAAAAAGTATTGTTTATGGACCACATAAACAGTCAATAAAGTATCTGTAATACACTCAGAGTAAAATGACAGAGATAGAGAAACAACAGCTCATCCAGCACAGAATAGACTCAGTGTCTAAACAATAGGCAATGCAGGCATCTGTATTCTTCAAAAGCTTTTAACATGTTTATCTTGGATAAAATTACACTTGGATAGCTTAGAGAAAAAATGTCTTCCTCTGATTTTTCTTCTAATTATATGATGCTGATGAATCTGGTTTCTTGTTTGCCCTCTGATTAAGTCACTAGAGGGAGCCAGAGTTACCTTGCCGGTGGTCCTGACCTCCAATGCCTCAATCAGGCAAGAGAAAGGGATGCAGCCAGCGAGCCGCCTTTGTGTTCCAAACAATTACAACAGGTGCAGTAAAAGTAGCAGAAGTTTTCTGAATCAGATATGGCAAGATTTTTATTAAGTATTTTGATGTTTCATAAAGGAAAAACCATTTAGAAATAAGTATGATAAAGAGCAGACTTTGTAATTTATGTAAATTAAGCACTGCTTAACCTACTCATAAACAGCTTTTGGAAATATATTGTGAGTTTGTGGAATTTGCCATTGCTATCTTAGGTACTGATGTGCAAGTCAGTGTACAGAAGTAGTACATTGCTAGGCCTTGTCTTAGTTCTCATTATTTCCTGTCCCAGCCACTATTTTCTCTCTTCTGGATGCCTACAATAGCCTTCTGACAGGTCTTTCTGCTCCGCCCTTACTATCCTACATGCTGTTTTCAACATGGGAACCAGAAAGATCCTTCACAAATGTGTCACTCTGTTCAAAAACCTTCTAATGGCTTCCTATTCAGAGAAAAAGCCAAAATACTTACAATGGCCTCCAAGATCTTTCACTATTTGCTGACTCGCGACTCTCTGACCTCATCACCTGCTGCTCCCCCTGTGCTCACTCTGTTCCAACCATGTTGCCCCCACAGCTCCTGGAACACTCAAGCTCATTTCTGCCTTTCCCACAGGCAAACTCCAAATACCACCTTCATAACAGACTCAGGCTACTCCTGGTTCTCCTTACCCTCTCCTATTTTTCTCTATAGCACTTAGTCATTCTAACCTAATATATAATTTACTTAATATGTTGTTATTTTTTTTGTCTGTTTCTAGCCACTAGAATATAAGTTCCAAGGGTAAGGAATTCGTAAAAATATTTTCATCTTCAGGTGATTGCTGATTCACATGCATTTGATGAAATAATATAAAGTGATCCTGTCTATCAGTCACCCAGTATTCCCCTATGGTAACATCTTGCTAAACTATAGTATTACATTAACAGTCAGAAAACTGACATTGATAGAATCCACCCACCTTATTCAGATTTCACTAGTTTTATGTGTGCTTATTTGTGTGTGTATATTTAGTTTGATGCAATTTATTGCATGTGTAGATTTGTGATACGGAATAGCTCCCCCACAAGAATGAAGGGTAAGAATTTTTGTTTGCTTTATTCATTGATGTCTTCTAAAGCCCTGGCAAACAGTGAGTGCTCAATCATATTTGTTTAATAAATCAAGTTATTTTATTATGTAATAGAACTTAAATAAATATATTATGATCATTATATCCCAAATAATTTGAAATATGCTGAAATTTCTTTTTTGGTTATTAATTTAAAACATATTTATAAATGTTACTCATTGGAACACACATTGATAATGGTTTGAATGCTTGTCCCCTCCAAATTTCATGTTGAAATTTGATTCCCAATGTTGGAGGTGGGGCCAACTGGAAGCTGTTTGGGTCATGGGGGGCAGATCCCTTATGAATGGCTTGGTGCCCACCCCCCCTGGTAATGAGTGAGTTCTCACTCCTTTACAGCTGGTTGTTTAAAGAATGTGGCACCTCCCTCCTTTCCCTCTTGCTCCTTTTCTCACCATGTGACACACCTGCATCCCTCTTTGCCTTCTGCCTTGATTGGAAGCTCTCTGAGACCCTCACCAGAAGCAGATGCTGGCTCCACGCTCCCTGTATATCCTGTAGAACCATAAGACAAATAAATCTTTCTTCTTTATAAATGATCCAGCCTCAGGTACTCATTTATAGTGATACAAAATGGACTAACACACACATATTGGTCTGGTGTTAATCTTAAGTGCTGATTATTATTCTGTGGTTATTGACAATATGATTTAACATAAATCCTAAAAGCATTGATGCTCAAGGGCATAGACAAATTATTAAAAATCTTTAATATTTTAACTCCCCATTTCAATTTAGTATTTTTTGGAAGTGAAAGACAAGTGTTTTATTGATATGCTAACCACATTTCAAATACCTATCAGAAAAGTGGTATGAGTGAGTATGGTAAGACTGGCAAGCCATCTTGTTATCCATACTTTGTTATCCTTTCTTGAGGGGATTCAGTAATACAGCAAAATTGGAATCAGACCAAGTCTTTTCCCACTGGGACAATATTCTAACTATTATTATTTACCTATATGTTTGTTGTTGTTGTGCTAATTCATTCTGTAACAACAGTGATGGTTACTCTACTTTATTTGTTAGTTTATGAAATGGCTGAGTGGGTTGCTTGCTCTGGAAATGAGGATAGATTTCCTTTTTTGTAAAGTTTCTTGGCATGTTCAGGCATTGAACTCAAATTTTCAACCGTATTAACACTATAACACCATAACAGTGAGTGGCTAGAGACGATAATCGTGGGAAGCCTTCCAAGTTCGACAATTTTTATCAAGATAATTCTCCAAGTACTGGAATACATAAACCTTAAGACCTATAATATTTTTCACAAAACAGTAAGCTCCTCCCTTTCATTACCTACATGCAAGAGTTAAAAATTAAAAAAACTAAAAGCTTCTTGCCTGCTGGTCCTAGAAAGACAAAGAAAAATAAATAAATATCTAAAAGCAACTTAATTTCTTATTTTTCCTAAGGTTTTATATCTCTCATAGTCTGTTTAGTTAATCAGAAAAAATAAATAAAACAAAGAAAAACTGTGAGAGTCAGGACAACCTTCAAATGCAGCTCTCTCGACTTACCCACTCCTTAAACGTTTTTTTTTGTTTTGAGCCAGACACATCAAATTTTGACTATCCCTGACTAACGTTAATAACTTCAGGTTTTCATCTAGATCACAAGTCTCATTATCATAAGTAGCATATTAGGGAAAATATAGCTAAATCATGTGAGATTAAAAAATAACACAAGGCCTATGGTTTAAAAAAATATTAAATGAGGAAATTGAAGAAAATATTTACTATTTAACTGGGTAGCAATTTGATTAGTTAGAAAGTATTAAAAGAAATTATAAACAAAAGAATCAACACATGTGATTAAAATATAACATTTTATATTTAAAAAGAAACTATATGTATATTTTAAAAGCAAATCATAAAGAGAAGTATTTAAAACAAAGAGACAGAGAGTTCATATCTTTACCATATGAAGCATTTTTATAAGGTTCTATGCCTTAGGCACTCTTCCAAATTATTAATGTGGTTTATCTCAGAGCAACTTGAAGGTATATTTAAAAGTCTTAAAAATATTAATCCTTTTTGACCTAGTAATTCCATTTCTGGGATTCTACTCTAGGTAAATATTAGTAACTACAAATGCAGAAAAAGATTTATTTTAAAAGGGTATCCATCACATCAAAAGAATAGTTAGACATGACAGAATATTTATAGAAGGGGCTTTTTATACAGCTATTAAAATTATATTTAAGAAGGATTTTGAATAATGTGGAAAAATTTATGTGATCTAATGTAAAATGTGGTATAGTTTGATCACAACTGTGGGAAAAAAATCATAGAAAGTTATGGGAAAGAAAAATATCAAATAATTAAAAACAGTTCTCTCTGGGTAATTTTTTGGGGCATACTTAGAGAATTATATAACCTAGCTAATTATATAAACTATAATTGCATCATTTTTCTAAATTGTACAAGTCTGCATTGCTTTTATATTAAAAACAAAAATTTATGAAAAGTACTTTGTTAGATCAATAACATAGTATAAAGCCTTCAGTTCAAGGTTTGAATGGATGTACACTCATAACTCTCTCTTGAAGTTTTTTCTAATTTGTTATAATTAAAAGCAGCAGCAGCAGCAACAACAAACTCATGATTTTGGTACTTGCATGGTCCTCGTTTTATAGACAAGTAGGTGGAACCAAGAGGTTCTACAGAGTGGTTAAGTAACTTTTACAAGATAACACAGCAAATAATTGCTGGGGCTTGTACTCTTAACCACCATGCCATGTACTGCAAGGATTGGTTCAAAATACAGAATATTAGGCCCAGAAAGGAAACAGGACTTGGCATTCGTAGGACTTGTCTTGATATGCCAGCTCATGTACCGCTAATCAGCTACGTCACTCTGGTTGATTTAATCATGTAAAGATCAATTGCCCAGTCTGAACAATAGGCTCAGAACAATAGGTGTTAATGATGTTCATCTCAGAGTAATTCAGTGAACATTATACTGTACATCAAAATCTACAGCGATTATGGAAGGCTAATAAATATTAGTTGAATCTGAATATAAATCAAAAACAAATATTGCTCTGTGTCCTACTTGCCCATTTTACTAAAGAAGATACAAATATCTTTTTTAACTGAAATAGTTGACATTTACATCTGAACTAGTAATAAATGCTGGTGGTATTATTTTATCATCTTCAAATGATATTTATAGATGAGGGAATCAGTATACTTTTACTGTATCTCCTCTTTTATTCTTTTTACTTTAGGCTATTGCTATGTTTTATGTTTTTAAAAAATAATTTCTACATTTATTTCAGTAACCATAATCCCTACTTTTTTTAGTTCCTACTAATAAAAGAAATTAATATTCACTGCCATTCAGTTTGCCATGGAGTTTCCAGACATCTCTTGGTTGGCTAGTTTGTTCTCTAACAGTTTATGAAGAAGTGATGGAAAGTACATTCTCTGGATTCACACATATCCAGAAAAAAACTTCAATGCTCTTTATACTTGCACAGTGGTTTGGCTAAAAAGACAATATCTGGGTCACACTTTCTTTGTGGCCTTTGAAGTTACTGCTCCAATGTTACGAAGAGTTGAATGTTTCTTTGTAGATATGTGAAGCCAGCCTGTTTATTTTCTAATTATGATGATGTGATTGTTATACCTGCAGGTCCAAGGGAGTTTTTGCTTTTCAATCCCCAAATCTCACTAGGATACATTTCAAAGTTTAGCATTCTGTACTTTTTATAGTTTTGTCTAAGACACAGTATTCCCTTTCGATCAGAAAGAGACTTTTCTTTCTGGAAAGTTTTCTTGAAGTAAACAATTATTTGTCATCTTTCATTATTTTAATCTCTTTATTATAAGCATCAATTATGTGCATATTGTACATCTTTTGCCCATTCTCCATATTCATTATTGTTCCTGAAAAATATTTTTGGATATTTTGTTCATTTATATTTCATGTTATTCACTCTCCACTCTCCTTGGTTCTGTTCTTTACAGGCCCACTGTATTTTTACCTGCTCTCCTGTGTGATTCTTGGCCTTTATTTCTATAATAGTTTTATCTTTTCTTTCTTGAGTTCCACCAGCTCATGTTTCATCTCCTTTTGTTGTTTCACCATCCTAAGCTCTTATATATACAGTTTGGTGCTAGTTTAAATTTTTTTAAAAAAATTTGCATCAATAAGTTTGGTTATATTTCTAATCTGTTTCCTAAAAACATTTTTTCCTGGTTTTCTTACCTGCTATTTATTTTTACTGTTCCTGTCCTCCCTATTTCTCTTATACTATTTTGTATAATAGCTGTGTTGTTTCCTTTTTGATTTTTATTCATTTTTAAATTAGGTGATTTTTTCCCTGCCTTAGCTATTTGCTAGAAGTTCATGGAAGGAAGAAGATAGACCACTATTTCATAGCAGCAGAAATTTTCTGTATGTTTCAAGATTGGTGTCTATGTATTCTTTCAGGATTCCTCCCCCCCACTCCCCAAAACCAAGCAGGATTAGCACTGCAGGGATGATCACAGGGCAGAGGTCTCCGCTGTCCTTGCCACACAAGCACTTCCTGCAATATGCTGCGTGGTTTGCCATTCGGTCTTGCCCCCTCTGCTTCTCAGAGCCACAATGGGGGTAAAGAAACTTCCACCACCAGATCTCTCATCCTTTTCCTGATGTCATGATCATGGCGTTGTTTTGTTTGAAATCGCTTTTTTTTTGGAGGTGTGTGCTCTGCCATCTTTTTCTGAGAATGTGAAGCTGTAGGAATCTTCCTTTCACGTCTTTCTACACGTCAGGTTGAGCTTCATTCACTGTTTCTGGCAGCCCTTCCACTTATTTTCTAATTGGGGGTTTTACTTATTTTCTAGATTCATCAAACATGAAGTTGGCACTTTGTTTCTTGTTCTCCTTGTGGGTTTTGGGTGATTTCTGAGAGGGAAATCACTTTTAACTTTATTAACTTTCATTAATCATTTAACTTTATTAAAACTAGAGGTCTGGCTATAAGCATGAGTGTTTGTACTCAGAAAATAATTGTGACAAATGATAACGTATACCGACTTTTTTTTAAGTTTTGACTTATTTTTGATCTGTTTCAAAAGAAATTACCTATATTTAACATCTATCTGTTTTTCACTGTTTACTAGTTTCTTCCACTTTTTCTTCAAATAGTAATTTCCTAGTTTTCTATCATTTATTTCCTGTCTTCTTTCATTTTTTTTCTTACTCCATAGTAAGTTTAGATACACTGCCAATTTCATGAAAGCAAATTCAAAGGGAACAATTTAGGATAAGGGTAAGAAAAACTTTTGGAAAATGAGGCACAGAGGAAACAGTTGGCCGCGACTTCCACCACTGCCAAACAAGGATAGAAAAAAAGTTAATATGTGCAAACAAATTAATTGTTTTCAGGGGACCCTTGAAGATTTGTGCTCAGGTAAGCTGCAACTCTAATTTCGCAGATGTATAAAAAGGAAATTCAGACATCAAGAATTAATTTTCACACTAATGTCAAAATAATCAGGCAAGTACATCAGACTTTGAAGTATTTCACATGCACTTGCTGTTTAGACCCTTTTGGGTGAGTACTACATGATGTAATCTTATTAAATATATTTTTTTTAATTAAAACCCAGAAATTGAAGGAAAGGTCTTGTTTATAATATACAATAAGGATTATATTAATTGTTACCCTGAAATAATGACCTGAACTCCTTTATTCATCTTGAGGTCAATGTGTGGCTACCCTGGGAAGGTGGTGACTATAGATGAGATGGCTCCTTGCAGCTGGGGCAGACCTGAGGAAGTTCATGGCTGGAGTCTGTTGCTCATGTCACACGGCCAGGCAGCACACTCCACGGAGGGCGCTCTGGGCAACACATCTCTGTGTCAACTGGTTGACCATAATAAGAAATCTGAACTTGTCTCTGCCTTCTGGTGAAGACAGTGGCAAAGTGGAATGCTCTTAACTAGACGTTTAAACATTTTGATTTCTTATCTCACGTTGTTATGGCTGATTTAATTCTTTCTCTTCCTGGGGTTAGGGATGGTACTTCTTGTTCACTAAAATCCCTAACATCTAGAAGAGTGAAACAGAATAACTATTTACAACAAGAATAAGTAATAGAGAATGGTTAATAGAAACTTCTTAACTTTTTAGAGCCATAATCAAGAGGCAGTATGGAGTACTATTTAAGAATACAAACCCTAGAGCCAGCTATGATCCTAGACAAATTTCTTACCTTTCTCTAACTCAGTTTTCTTATTTTTAAAAGGAAGATATTAACAGTATCCACTTTATAAGTGAGGATTACATAATTAAGTCTGATGTAATTAGGAGAGTACTTGGTATGGTATGTGTTGTTGCTGTTATTATTATTAGTGTTGTTACTGTTATTATTTTGGAAGAAGAAAACCCAAGTTTGGTGAGTCTTATGGAAATAAAACAAAAAACTACTACTGGTTCCTAAAACATTAGACACAGAGGTCCACAGTACAAGGCATCCAATAACATCAAAGAATTAGCTGGGTCATAGATAAGTGAAAAAGTTTTATAAATAGATGAAAATACCTTTTAGATGTAAATAGCTTTTGAGAAGAGATCATTTGATGAATTCCTTCCCAGCCATTTGTAATTAACAAAATAAGACTATTTCAAGCAGAACTTAGTCACTTTTTAAGCACTTAAATCGTACAATTTACCATCTTATCTCCTGAAATCCCTCTCATAGTATCTTTTTTAACCCTAACGTTACTGTATCATAAGAATGGAAAAACAAGTACCACATTCACTCACCATCAAATTGGTATTGACTGATCAACACTTATGTGCACATATAGTAGTAACACTTATCGGTTGTTGGGCAGGTGAGAGGCAGAGGAGGGGATGGGTATATTCACACCTACTGGGTGTGGTGCACACTGTCGGGGGATGGACATGCTTGAAGCTCTGACTTGGGTGGGGCAAAGGAAATATATGTAACCTAAATATTTGTACACCCGTAATATGCTGAAATAAAAAATAAAAAATGAAATATTTTAAATATACAGAAAATAGAGACAATAATATGACATCCCTCCCTTTTTCTTTATAACTCACATGTTAACATTGTACTATATTGTCTTTAGGTCTCTATCTCTGTCATATTCTGTCTCTCTCTGTCCCTCTCATTCTTTCTCATAAATTCTGCCACTTAAAGAACTTCAGACTTATTTTGATAAAGCTGAATTTCTGAGGACTGACATAGATCTCCTTGATACTTATTTCACTTCCCCAAGATTTTATGTATTATTTTAATAATTAATATTGCATATGATAGTTGTTTCCTTCCCAACTTAGCTGAAAGTTTTAATTGGCAAGTAATACATCAAGTCTTATTTACAATCCTTTTACTTCTGAATAATTAGAGCCATAAATTCCTTTATTTGCTGAGGGAGAAATCTCCTATGGGAGCCAGTGTTAGTTGTACATACTGCTGCCTTAAATATCTTCACCTCACTTGAAAGCTAGTGTATGCTCTTTACCTCTGTGATAAACTTTGATATAATAATGTAAAGAAATGAATTAATACCTTTGGTCACTCAAATGATAAAAAGAACTTTATGTTGCCATGGATACTGGAGTCTTGCTGGCCTTCTCTCATCATTAAAACACCAATATTGTAACATTCCAGTCTAAACTTCCCCTGTTACAATAATGCATTAGTTAAAGACACAATTATTTCAAAGCTTCAAGGCAGGACAATGCCACGGTTTCTGCAAATCATCACATATTTTATATAAAAGCTCCATAATCAAAATGAAAATATTAACATTGGATTCAATAATTTGCAAATATGCTTAGAGCTGCCTTGAAGACAAACACAAAGCATTTACTCACCTACGCTTTTGAAAGTTAGGCCGCTTCTAAAATATATGGGATTTTTACAGTGGAAGAAATGGGATACATATTCACAAATTGAATCAATGGAATTGTGTGAATTATTAGCATGCATGCTTTATTTATTTATTCAACTAATATTTACTAAGCCCTTACTGTATGCCAGCCACTATTCTAGGTGCTAGGGATAGATTAGTGAACCAAACAGAAAAAATTCTGCTTATATGGAGCTTACAACCCAATAATGGGAGATGGATAATATATATAATATCAATCTATACATTTTTCTCTAGCCATCTTCACCTGTACCAAAGCAGATATGAATGGGTCAGGCAGAGAACTGCATTTAACCAGAGTAGGGGTTTTGCCAAGTGAGGACAAAGAAGAGAAGGCAGGGTAAGGAAGTTGAGGGTCTATGCAAGGCAGTATCATAGGCTTGGCCATGGAATTGAATCTTCTCAGGTGAGAAATGTAAGTAAATAAGTGTGAGGGAAGGGGCATGGAGAAGAATGCCAGAGAAAAAGTATTCAGATCAATGGGTTGTCGGTCCCAGTAGTTTGAAGGACTGACGGAGTAAGATGCTTGAGGGAGTGCTTAGAATTAAAATTTTAGAAAGATTTCTTTATTTGTTGTGACCAGGTCCAGCGTTCAGCCATGGGCATGAGTAGCTGAGGTGGTAGAGGACATGACAATTGGAGCACAAGAATTTAGAAAATTCAGTGAATTGGATATTGGAGAGGTAATCGAAACAGTTTAAGCCTCTAAGGAATGATGTTGGAGATGGTGCCAATGAGCTAGGAGCTACACTCTTGCAAGACTGAAGGGAGATAATATAGAGTCAGTAAAAGATGGCAACAAAGAAATACAGGATTATCTGGCATTTTATATATGAGGGCATTGAGGTCCAAAATTGGGAATGACTTACCCAGGGTTATACAAGTTATCAACTCAGCTATTCAAATTGTACTCAAGTAATCTGTTTCTAAGCTAACTGTTTTTCCACTATGTCACATTATCAAACATGATCATTTCTGTGAATTTAATGCTGAGTGAGGATAAGAAATGCCAGGAAGCTGGAAGTTTGCTTACCTGTGGGAAGGAGAATGATGAATTAATTTTTTTGCAACCTGAATTTGAGGTACCTGTGAACATTTCAGTGAAGAGGGCTGACAATTAATTGGAGATTACACATTCAGGTGGAGAAGTTTTGTAGGCATTTGGAGGTCACAGAAATGCCAGTTAGAGATATAACTTTTTTAGCCATCAGTTTCTAATAACATTTGAAACAATAAATATGATGAGATAAAACAGGGTGAGAGTGCAGGAAGGGAAGAGAAGGCTAGCAAAAAAACAAGGAACAATATATAAGGACTGAACAGAGAAAAAGGACTTGTATAGGAAACTGAGAATAGAGAGTCAAAGAGGTAGAAGAACCAATAATTTAAGAATGTCAAGTAATATTGAGTGGTCAGTATGCCCCACAATGCCCCAAAGAGATTTACATAGGGTAAGGAATGGAAAGAGTCCTTTGCATTTGTCACTAAGAAGGTCATGGAACTACAAAGTTGAGTTATTGTTTAATAATTAAAAATACAAACGATGAATAGCAAACATTAAGCATTGGAATTTCAGAGATGAAGCAGAAGGTATAATAGAAGAGACTAGGTAGTTTTGACCACTGCAATTCTGCTGAAATCATTGTTCACTAAATCTACGGGAAAGCTCTACCAGTCCTGTCATCAAAGAAACAGCCCAACAAACTGCCAAAGGTTTACAAATGATGGATTACAGAAGCATTTTCAGTGGTCAGAAAATTTTGGAAAATGGTATTTAATTCCTCTTGGAGATTTACAATTTATTTTAGCACATTCAAGGCTCTGAGAAGTCTTATAGCAAAGAAAATAATTTTTATTAGCCCAATCTTTCCCAAGCTTATTGACCAAAGAAACTTATTATTATTAATTGTTATTATAATTATTATTAGTAAAGTACCTTTTAACATTCTAAGAGTAGTGTTCTGCAGAACACACTTGGGGAAATGCTGATTTGTATTACCAGGCCAGAATGCACTGGTAAAAAGAAACTACTTCTAGCCCTTAGCGTATGCTTGGTCATCCACTTATTAGTGGGTGACCATATGACTAAGGAAGGAGGACACACCAGAGCATCCCCTAAATGCAGTATGTTTGCTTTCTAACTGTACCCCTAAGGTAAACCTACTATTACTTTCATTTATTGCCATTATTATTATCATAATAAAAATTCTTAATAAGCCAGAGTTTGAGTCAATAAGATTATATATACTTGAGCTATTAAGTCACCCAAATCATTTTCTGTATATTAAATTTACAGTAATGATTGTGTTGGAAACCTCATTGAAAGTGCCTTGATTTAAGTTGATAAAAACAGACTGATCGATTCAGATAAAGGAAAAATAAACCTCAGCCTGCCTGGAATTTTGATCACTTTCTTTTGCCATCTGAGGGAAAGTGTGCTATTCATCTCAGGCTGTCTGAGACTTTCTCTAGGATTTATAGATGGCCTTGCTGAGTATATTAAAGAAAAATGTCAGCAGAATTGTTTGTGACTGACATTCATCAATTTTTAGATTGGTATACTACTAATAGAGTAGCTAGTTAAGAACATTCTTGTGATGAAAGATGACATAATTATTGAATTTAAAATTGCCAAACAGAGAAATGGCCTTAAAGCCAATATCAAAAGGAGATGCTTTTAAACACTTACTTTTAAGTGGGTAATTCTGAAATTAAGACTTATTTGAACAATGGAAATTAACCTATGACATGAAAATTTTTATGATTTGTTGTTTAGTTAAAATTTATGACTGTACATTGTTACTACAGATTAAATAAATTTTTTTCTGAATGCTCTCTCATTATTTCTCTTCTCTTAACAATGCTAACAAATATTTTAGAAAAATCCAGGGTAAATTTTTTTCCCTAACAAACATGAAGTAAATAAGGAAGTCATAGTTAACACTAGCAAGTGGGATTTTAAAAGTGGAATTCATTTCTGAAAAAGTACTTCTCATTTGTTTAGTCAATCAGCAAAGTCCTATTGAATGCTTACTACGTAACAAACACTGCTGGAGATCAGAGGATATAGTGATTTATTTTACTATATAGCCCATGTGTTCACCAAACTTCCATTCCAGTTAGGGAAGCAAACAAAGAAACACAAAACAAAAAAAGGGGTAATTTCTAGAATAATAAATGTTACACAAAAAGTTAACGGGGTAACTGAAGAGGGATACAGAAGGCATTTAAGAATTATGCGAGAAGGCGATATTTGTGCACAAACCTGATTGGAGAGGTATGATGACAATGACAAGTTGTACAGAAAGAACCTCATGGCAGCGGAAAGAGTGAGGGTGAAGATCCCGAGGGCCATGAGCTCTGAGCTCTAGGTGAGGGCGTCAGAGAGGAGTAAGAACTCCACCGCGGCTGCGCTCACCTGAGCAAGAGGTGATCCTGCAGAGGTAGGTGGGACCAGGTCACGATGACCAAGGCCAATAATTTAGAGTTTGTCAGTCTCAAGGAGAAGAAAAGGCGTGATGTGAGGTCCATTGTTTCCGATCCCTTCGAGTGCTGAGTGAAGAAGGAACTGTAGGAAAGCATGTTGAAGCACAGCAGCCCTGGGGACCAAGGTGGTGAGAGCGTAGGTGGTGAGGGGTGATCACATTCTGGATCTGTTTTGGAGGCGTGGGTGGCAGGCCTTGCAGTTGGATTTCATATGAGGCCTGAATGAAGAGCAAGCGAGGATCCTGGCTCTATGTGCGGCTGATCAGCACGGTCAATTACACAGAGAAGGAGAAGACTAAGGTAAAAACAGGTTTACGCCAAATGTTAAAAGAAAAATGATCTCTTTAATGTGACTAGAGAGACTTAAAAATTCCTTAAGGCTGTTTTTCATAAAGTTAACTAGTTTGATAAAAGAAACCCCACTAGAATTTCAATATTTAATTACATAAATGCCTTCACTGGAGTAACGGGTGGTGCAAATGCATATTTGTGTTCGAAGCTGCTATTTGTAAAGATTTTTATTACTTTGGGAACACAAGCAAGAAGGACAAAAATAAGCTCATAATAAGATATAGATTTATATATCTCTTTGTGTATGTCTCTCTCAACAAGCTGTCCTAGGCTAAGTTAGATAGTGTTTTCAATAAATATAAAAGAGTTTACTTATATTTTTTCTTTAAAAAAAAAATGAAACTATTTTCCTCCATGCAAGCACAGTGGGAAAAACAAATCAGCAGCTAGAGACTCCTACTTGCCTTTAAAAATAAAAGTAGCTATATTCATGCTGAGTTATATACGAGGAAGAATAACCTGCTAACCTCTCCTTTCACTGAAATCATAACAAGAACAAATTATAGAAGTAGTGGCTGGGATTGGGCACAGAGAAAGAGTTTTTGGCAGTAAATCGGTCTTATAAACAAGTAGATGCTAGCAAGAGCCACCTAGACTTTAGACTTATAATGAAACATTTTTATATCGCAGTCTGATAAAGAAACAATATATATATTTTTAATCTCCATAGGAATCTTTCTTGTAATTACTATTACATAATAGAAGAATGGCGAATAATTCTATTTATCTGAAAATACAGCCAAACTTTCTTCAGTAATGCTGAGTAGCTCCATGACAATGTTTGAGGGCCATTATATTTGTTGAAATAATCTCTAAGGCACTACATGGGATTGTTTACTGTAAGAACACATTTCAACAATGCTTTTTCATGGCCTGCTTTGAATGCCCCTCCCATGGTTTAAGCCAATACATTGAAGTATGTGCTTTCACTTAACACATGGACTGGGCAATCTTTTGTGAGGGTGTCAGTGTTTAATTTTTTCTCTCAGTTTCATGAATTTTTGATATCTGACGATCTGTTAGACCAGAACATAATAAAACAGAATTATCTAACTGTTCATGGGCTTATGGATTTAAAAACAAATGAACAAACCCAGTATGATCATAGCTTTTTGTTGAATCCATTGTATTTTAGCTGTTTTCAAGTGGTCTGCATGAGTGCAAGTGAATTATGAAGTGTTCAGTTCTTTAAAGATTAAGAAATTGTGGGAAGGCAGAATTGCAAGGTTTTCCAGAATGACCACCTCAGGGACTGAAGAGATAAAGTCTGGCTGCTTTTCTCTAAATTTACAGCAGGCAGTAAACATTGATTAGATCATCTTTGCTTAGCTTTGGTCAAAAATGTGTAGTGTACACATATTTTGAAGGGAGAGAAATATAAGAAAGAAAGACACTAATTTTTCACTGTGAAATGCTCCCAGTAACATGGAATATTTCCACAAATGTCAATTTCAATTTTTCCTATAAACCATTGACTAGGTCAGTGTGAAAACTTGAATTTGTTTTATGATATGTGAATTCCCTACTCTCATTGGACTTGTAGAGGCAATCCCAGCTCTATTACAGTAGTGCATCATCTCAAGGATAGGCATTCCAAATTGAATTAATACTCAAGAAAACATTCCCATTCATAATATTACAGATGCTATTTTTTACTTTATAACAATTTTGTGTTTATTTCCTCTTTTTTTCTTTAAGAGACAGAGTCTTGCTCTGTCACCCAGACTAGAATGCTGTGGTGCTGTCATAGCTCATTGCAGCCTTGAACTCCTGAGCTTCAAGTGATCCTTCTGTCTCAGCCTTTTCTAGGATTCCAGGTGTACCTGGCTAATTTTTAATTTTTTTGTAGAGGTGAGGTCTCGCTATGTTGCCCAGTCTGGTCACAAACTCCTGGCCTCAAGTGATCCTCCCACCTTGGCTTTTCAAAGTGCTGGTACTACAGGCATTAGTCACTGTACCCAGTCTTTCACTTTTATATTTATTGTAAATGTATAACAACAAATTATTGGCTTAATTCAATGTAAGTTACTGAGTAAAAATCTACATTAATTTACTTACATAAGAGAGTTAAACCAGTCCAAGATTGTGCATCTTTACATTTAACCATGTTTAGTGTGATATTAAATAATTAATTCATACATTTTATACAATGAATTAGAGTAAAAAGCCTCCTTAGTTGTTCCTGTGCTTTGTTACATGTATTCAATAACAAGAAATATGAAATGTCTGATTTTGAATCAAGAGTGCAGTTTATAAAAATATATATATATAAAAAATTAGCCGGGCATGGTGGCACATGCCTGTAATCCCAGCTACTCAGGAGGCTGAGGCAGAAGGATTGCTTGAGCCCAGGAGTTTGAGGTTGCTGTGAGCTAGGCTGATGCCATGGCACTCTAGCCTGGGCAACACAGTGAGACTCTGTGAAAGGAAGGAAGGGAGGGAGGGAGGGAGGAAGGAAGGAAGGAAGGAAGGAAGGAAGGAAGGAAGGAAGGAAGGAAGGAAGGAAGGAAGGAAGGAAGGAAGGAAGGAAAAATGTATAGTGCATTTCTAGTTATAGATGATGCACTGTTGAGGATATTACTGACAGGTGAGAATGGCAGTATTGGTACAAATTAAAGCCTCCAGTTTTTAATTTTTCACATCCAGTAATTGAAAGAATTTTCCACAGACTAGCTTCTGGCTCTGGCTATCTCGATTTTATTTCTTCTCTACTATCTATATACTTCTGTGTTGGGCATTGTAGGATTTGTTCATACTGTGATACCACCTTTTGTCTTATACCTTTGTTTCACAATATTGAGTGATCAGACTGAGTGATCACCAGAGTAGATTGTAGGAGTATATTCCTAGAAGCTGTTCTCACACTAGGACAGATAGCAGTAATTACATACAGAAGTGACTGCAAATCATTGTATCAAATTGTAGTAGTTATTGTCCTATAACAAATTACTTTCACATTCAGCAGCTTAAAGCAACACACATTTTACACACATTATCTTACAGTTTCTGTGGACCAAGAAGTCAGGTGTAGCTTAGCTGGGTCTGCTGCCCCCGATCTCTCGTGAGGACACAATCAAGGTGCCGGCGTAGGGTCTGTGGTCTCATTTGAAGACTCAACAGGGAAAGCATCTCTTCCACACTCATTCAGCAGTTGTTAGCTGCATTTAGTTCCTCACTAAGCCTATCAGGGAAGTGGCATACAGCCACTTTAGCCTTTCATCAGAACCAAATTACTAAACGAAGCGTATTCAAAAGGCAGGGAGGTTACAAAAGTGTGTGAATGTCAGGGGATGGGCATCACTGGGGGCCATCTTAGAAGTCTGCCTACTATATCCACTAAATGCAGACTAAATGTTTCCTCCACTCAACTTCCTTTGGTTGGATCCCCAAAGTGCCTAAGTCTACTCCAATGCTACAGGTGGGGAAGAGCTGAAGGTGAGTGGGAAGGATAACCAATTCTGGTTAAGACTTTTGCAAATTTTACGGAAACTTATGCCCATGGGAACACATTTTTAGGGCTCTCCAAAGGGGTCTGAAAGGGGCCAGTGAAAGTTAGGGCTTTAAACTTAAGCTTTATTAGCTTCATGGAGTACCAGTCTCTGCTCCTACTCCTGAATCTAAGGCCTCTTTGCCTTTCCAGGTCAGAATCTAAATTGGGCCAGCCCTCCCTCCTCCATATTTTGCTCTCTCTCACTAGCCCCCTTTTTCTTTTCTTTTCTTTTTTTTTCTTTCTGAGACAGAGTCTTACTCTGCTGCCTGGGCTAGAGTGCCGTGGTGTCAGCCTAGTTCACAGCAACCTCAAACTCCTGGGCTCAAGCAATCCTTCTGCCTCAGCCTCCCAAGTAACTGGGACTACAGACATGCGCTGCCATGCTTGGCTAATATTTTCTATATATTTTTAGTGGGCCAATTAATCTCTTTCTATTTTTAGTAGAGATAGGGTCTCACTCTTCTCAGGCTGGTTTCAAACTCCTGACCTTGAATGATCCACCCTCTTCGGCCTCCCAGAGTGCTAGGATCACAGGCGTGAGCCACCGTACCCAGCATAGCCAGCCCCCTTTGTCCATCCTCTTTTTGATCTGGGCACTTAGCAGAGGTTCAGCAAATGTTTGTTAGATTTAATTGACATTTTATCCACTCCTGTTGGCACTCCTCCTGGTTCTCACCTCTTTTCCTCAGTCTAGCTTGTTTTTTCTCACCCCAAATAAGAATAGAAAGAAATTTCAGAAATAAATCAGTTCCTTCCCTCAAAACAAAGTGTTCCTGAGGTCTCTGGGCCTCAGCTCAGGGTTGTTCTGTGGCTTGGGCGGTGAACTGAAGGATGCAGGCAGGCTGCCTCTGTGCAGAATAATATAATTAAATTATATAATGGAATTAAATAATATTATAATTAAATGTTCTCTCCCGGAACTCTGAACCTTGGTGGGTAGCACAAGGAAGAGGGGAGGTGTTAAGAGTTATTTATCACAGTGGCTGTGTCCTGATGGAACTCTTTGGGCTAGTAGTCTGTTGCTATGATTTCTGCCAGTTTCTTGCCCGACTGCCCCCAAACTCGCTTGGTCCTGCCAATCCTCTAAACTGGCCCCATGATTCTGTGAGCCAACTCCCCATATCCATCTAATAAATTACTATGTACTTAAGTTGGGAATACAGGGACATTCAGGGGGGTTTAATTGGTACTAAACCCTCTGAGGGATGGGGCCTTACTCTGGGAACCCTGGAAGTAGAGACAAAGGAATGCCAAATAAGGGAACCTAGGAGAGATTGGTATAAGACCCATAAAATGCCAGAGAATGGTCAGGTAAGGATTGATGAACACAGGCTCTGGAGCTAGCCAGCCTGTATTCGAACATCAACTCCTCTGCTCATCAGCTGTGTGGTTTCTTGGGTAAGTCACTTAACCTCTCAGTGCCCCAGCTCCCTCATCCATACAGTGAGGATCATGATAATAGTTATACCTGCCTCTTGGGATTATTTAGAGGGTTAAATGACCTAACCAACAGGTTTAAGGTACTTAGAACAGTGTCTGGCCTATAGGGAGTGTTCAGAAAATATTAGCTATTGTTGCAACATAAAACTTCCATGTTTTTGGTCAACAAATTACTCATGAATCTTTAAACAAAGGAAAATTAAAAGACAGAATAGGGAATAGAATTTAGTTACATTTGAGTGAGATGACCAGTTAACTTCTCTGTTAAGAGTTTGGGGTTGTCAGGCTATGAGGGGAGTGAGGCTATTGGGTGGCATGCAACCACAGAGAGAACTGAGCAATGTCTCTGAGGAGCTTCCTCTCATGGCTCTGCCCTCACTCCAAGGGTGGGAATTTTTCCATTTCCTTTATCATCCTGAAAGCCCGTTGGCTGTTGCATTTTTTTTTTTTTTTTGAAACAAGGTCTTACTCTATCACCCAAGTTGGAGTGCAGTGGCATCATCATAGCTCACTGCAGCCTCAGACCCCTGGGCTCAAGCAATTCTCCTGCTTCAGCCTGCTGAGTAGCTGGGACTACAGGCATGTGCCATCACACCTGGTTAATTTTAAAACTTTTTGTAGAGATGGGATCTTGCTATGTTCTCCAGGCTGGCCTTGAACTCTTGGCCTCATGGGATCCTCCTGCCTTGGCCTCCCAAAGTGCTGGGATTATAGGCATGAGCCACCACACCCACTGCTGCATTTTAACCAACAAACCTGCTGTACTCAAAATCCACTGGAAGCATCTGTTGATGTTGGGAGACCCTCCCTGACCAGGCCATGTGTCGGGGAGGCTGATATAGGAGATGCGGGGGATATCACTCATCTAAAGTATCCACAACAGGCCAGGAGGTGCGGTGGCTCATGCCTGTATCCTAGCATTTTGGGAAGCTGAGGCAGGTGGATTGCTCAAGGTCAGGAGTTTGAAACCAGCCTGAGCAAGAGTGAGACCCCCGTCTCTACTAAAAATAGAAAGAAATTAATTGGCCAACTAAAAATATATACAAAAAATTAGCTGGGCATGGTGGCACATGCCTGTAGTCCCAGCTACTCAGGAGGCTGAGGCAGAAGGATTGCTTGAGCTCAGGAGTTTGAGGTTGCTATGAGCTAGGCTGACACCATGGCACTGTAGCCCGGGCAACAGAGTGAGACTCTGTCCGAATAAATAAATAAATAAATAAATAAAGTATCCAGAACAACTACGAAGAAATACTGCAAAAGGGATATTACAAAAGAATATCCAGCCACTTAGAAGGAGAGGAGTCAGGGCTGGGGCATGAATTGGAAGGTTTCAAGGATCCTAAATAAATATTGATTTTATCTTATCCTCATTGTTCCTTGGGGAGAGAAATTATGCAATAAATTTTCCAAGGACATATTCTTTTGGTTGGGGTTAGGTAATGCTATTTATTCTCTTGGCAGCTAGAGAGAGGGGAGAGAGAGAGCTAGCGCACATGCACACAAGCGCTGTCACAGTGGGGACAGTTAGAGAAACCTTCCTGAGTGGGTGAGGCCCTGCGGCACTTGGATGTAGACACCAAGGCTTCAGTGAAAGGGCAGAGTTCGAAGCTGACGTAGTGCACACTGACACAAGAGCCAGAAGCTGTACGTTGAGGTAGGGACAAAGAAGTGATTCCTTGGAATTTGTGCAAATCATGGCGGTGGGGGAGACCATCTGACAGAGTAATTGGAAGAGATTCTGGAAGTTTTGGGGTCTATCCTTTCACTCAACACATCAATCCCTATTCAGCCTCCCTGACAATCAGTAATAAGACTTCTGATGAAGTGATAGGAAACTTATTTCTTCAAAATATAGCCTGATATTTTTGAATTTCTCATTGATAGAATGCCATTTTCTTTTAGCAGACTGAACTTTGCCTATTGATAGTTTCCAGTGGTTCTTTTGAAAAGGTTTGTTATAAAATACTTGAATGGACAACTATGATATATTAATTTTTAAAAGAATACGTAAATAAATGAACAGGCTACTCTCTGTTGCTCCGAGAGACAGCCACTGTTCTGCCTATGGAGCAAGCCTTCCTTGTGTTTCTTTGCGGATTCAATAAACTTATTTTTGCCTTTAAAAAAAAATGAGCTGGGTATGGTGACCAGCCTGAGCAAGAGTGAGACCCTATCTCTACAAAAATTAGCTGGGTCTGGTGGTACACTTTTGTCATCCCAGCACTTTGGGAGGCTGAGGCAGGAGGATTGCTTGAGCTCAGGAGTTTGAGGCTGCAGTGAGCTATGATCACACCACTGCACTCCAGCCTGGGTGACAGAGTGAGACCCTGTCGCTTAAAAACATAAAACAAAATAAAAAGAATTATACACAAGACACGAGTTGTTTTTCTTTCTTTCTTTTTTTTTTTTTTTTGGAGACAGAGTCTCGCTCTGTTGTCCTGGGTAGAGTACAGCGGCATAATCATAGATTACTACAAGCTCAAACTCTTGGGCTCAAGATCTTCTTACCTAAGCCTCCCAAGTAGCTGGGACTACAGGCAGGTACCACTATGCAGGGCTAATTTTTTTCTATTTTTAGTAGATATGCAGTCTCATTCTTGCTCAGGCTGGTCTCGAACTCCTGACCTCAAGCGATCTTCCCACCTCAGCTTCCCAGAGTGCTAGGATTACAGGTGTGAGCCACCTCACCCAGCCTGTTTTTCTTCTTGAACTCAGTTTTTCTCCTATAGCAAATTTTATTTCAAGCATGAAGTTAAAGTTAGCTAAAAGATTGATTTTACCCAATGTCCTCTGAGATAGTGGACGTATATTAGTTACTTCTCCTTGGCTTAAGACAACAATTGGCCATTGCGATTGGGTCAAGATGGGCATGTGTCTCAGTTTGGGCCAATGAGTTCAAAAACAGTTAACCTGGATCCATCCAGGAGCTACTGAATGAGGCCTTCTGTCTCCCTCTGGACATTGTGGCATGAGGATGTGAGGTCTGGATCAGTGGCTGCCATTTCACTGCCATAAGGGGCAGCTTGGAGTTGCTGGGGAGGCCACTGTATAGCCTAATGGTGGAGCTGACACCACAGAAGAGCAATGGGGAGACAGGGGGAAGCCAGGTCCTTGTTGCCATCGCTTGAACTCGAGGATCAAGTCTCATCCGAAGCTTATCTCTTGATTTTTCAGTTCTATAGACCATTAAATTCCCCCTATTATTAACCAGTTTGAACTGCTCTTTCTGTTATTAGCTACACAGAGTCCTAACTGGTTCAGCTAATCCACAATAAAACTGTATTCTCCTCATATATTCCGGAGAGACCGTGAACCTCACTGGCAGCTCTTTCTTTCCTATGTACCTTCCTGTTTAGAGTCTGTGGAACACACAATGAATTTCCAAACTGTAGGATGCAAATCCGAGGTGGGCACGTCCACCTCAAAGTCTGCTTGCTCGTTACAATATGACACTTTGCCAAAGCTGGTTAATTTGGTCATGACCATGGCTTGCCCTTTTATTTAAGACTAGACTGGGCATTTAGAATATCAGAGTGAAAATACAGGATTTTGTGTGTTGGTTTCATTCTCTCAGGAGAAACTGAGGCATAAAGAGGCTAAGGAATTTGCTTAAGCTCACACAGCTGGCAATTGGTAGAGACAGCACTTGAATTCAGAAAGCCTCACTCGAGAGTTCTGGAAATATTCAAAGTGTCCTGGAAAATCAGCAGGATAGGGGAGGGCGCAGTGGTCAGAGCTGTGGGGACCCCCGAGAATGAAAGGAATTCCTCGTAGGCTCACAGCTCAGCCTCACAGCTTCACCACCCACTCTACACTTGGCTTCAGTTAGAAAGAACTCTGGAGGGATCTAGCTCGGGTCACTGGTTTGAATTTGGATCACGTGCTCACCACTTTACAGCCCCCACCAGAACCACAATGATGAGTTTTCAGAGTCAATTCATAGGAGACAGGCACAGAGAGAGAAAAGTAATACTGTTATCACGGATAAAGATGTCTGGAAAATGTGGCTTTGTTTTTTCTGGTTATATGAGCTTTTTAATAATTTATCTCTGACTTGTCTAGTCGCAGGGGAGCTTTGACTGCGTGGCCGAGAGCAGACTAGAACACATGACCTGCACAGGTGAGCAGACGGCCAAAACAGAACCCAGATGAGGCTTAGCCACATGTCCCTTCTCCCAAACCCACTGTGTTGATTACTGGTGCCACTAATGTTCTATTTCTTCTTCTGGGAATCCTCTTGGAGTGAGGTACAGGCATGTGACTTGCCATGACCAGTTACCTGTGATTAGACTTGATGTGTGGCACTTCCAAGTGGGAGCTTTAAGAGCCAGTGCTTGATTTGCTACACACTCTTTTTCCCTTTGACATGGCAACTGGTAATATTTCAGGTGGTACTTGCTCCAGTGTCCTATGCTGTGGAATGAGGACTACGTGGAAAAGAGTCCCAAGACAGCAAACAATGACATCGAGCTTGAGCAATAAAGAAATCTTTGCTGTTTTAAGCTATTGAGATTTTTTTTTTTTTTTTGAGACAGAGTCTCGCTCTGTTGCCCGGGCTAGAGTGCCGTGGCATCAGCCTAGCTCACGGCAACCTCAAACTCCTGGGCTCAAGCGATAAGCTATTGAGATTTTGAAGTTGTTACCACAGCACAACCTAGTCTATCCTGACTGCCACATTCACCAATCAGATACTAAGGAATGAGAAGTAGTGAGGAGGTTAGGGGTTTTCTTTTTTTTGAGACAGAGTCTTACTCTGTTGCCCGGGCTAGAGTGCCGTGGCGTCACCCTAGCTCACAGCAACCTCAAACTCCTGGGCTCAAGCGATCCTCCTGCCTCAGCCTCCCGGGTAGCTGGGACTACAGGCATGCACCACCATGCCTGGCTAATTTTTTCTATATATTTTTAGTTGGCCAATTAATTTCTTTCTATTTTCAGTAGAGACGGGGGTCTTGCTCTTGCTCAGGCTGGTTTCGAACTCCTGACCTTGAGCGATCCTCCTGCCTTGGCCTCTCAGAGTGCTAGGATTACAAGCGTGAGCCACCGCGCCCAGCCAGGGGTTTTCTTCTATCATGGAAATATGAATGGAGAATAAGTTCCTCTTTCTAACATATTATTGAAATGAGGAAGGAGCGTTTCCCAAAAGGAAGGATGAATCAGTCAGGATTACAGTTATAAGCAAAAGAATACAACTTTGGTGATTTATGCAGAAAACGGCATTTATGGAGAGGAAATTGGGTAGTCACTGAATTTTCAGGAAAGCTGGAGAGTCAAACCTATGAAACAGGCAGGAGTGAAGGAGGTAACATAGCTCAAGCCACCAACAAAAGCACCCTGCAGAACTGATGTGTCAAGCATGCACTGTGGCTGCAGCCGACACTGGGTGTCCTGGTCGGCATGACAACACAGCTCACACTGCAGGAATGCCCACAGCCCATGCTGCTGCTTGTACCGCTGACACTGCTGCTCCTGGCCCTGTTGCTGTCACTACTGTAAATTAGATTCTCCATTGTCCCTGCTTGGGGTCTCACTGGCTTCCAAGTTTAAATCCAGGGACATTATGTCTGACTGATCAATCTTAGGTCATGTACTGTGCATTGGAGGTTGGGAAAACAAACATTCAGCTTTTTCTATTTCTGCAGTTGGAACTGGCTGTCTCCCAAGTAGGACTCTTAAAGTGAGAAATCTCTCAACAGTATAGGTTTCTCAGATGGTTGAGGAGCCAAATTGAAAATCAGATGTCCATCACAAAGGGCACAGCTGCTCTCAAAAGGAGGAAGAGCTGGTCAAATAAAACAAACAGAAGTCCACGATACAGGGTACATAATAGAGCATGACCACGGAGATTAATATTGATCAGAATGTGCTTGGGAATTGTAGGGACAATTGTAGGGATATGCAAATTCAGTGGCTGGGATTAGAGAAGCCGTCATCCAGAAGATGACATGTGGCCGGGCGCGGTGGCTCACGCCTGGAATCCTAGCACTCTGGGAGGCCGAGGTGGGTGGATCGCTCAAGGTCAAGAGTTCAAAACCAGCCTGAGCAAGAGCGAGACCCCATCTCTACTAAAAATAGAAAGAAATTAATTGGTCGACTAAAATATATAGAAAAGATTAGCCGGGCATGGTGGTGCATGTCTGTAGTCCCAGCTACTCAGGAGGCTGAGGCAGAAGGATTGCTTGAGCCCAGGAGTTTGAGGTTGCTGTGAGCTAGGCTGACGCCACGGCACTCTAGCCCAGGCAACAGAGTGAGACCCTGTTTCAAAAAAAAAAAAGATGGCATGTGAGCTTAGCCTTGCTGTATGGTGTCCTTGCACAGAGCTGCCACTCCGTAGGACACTTGCTGGGTAATCTGCCAAACTCTTCTTCTTGGAAGACTGTTCACCCCACCCAAGGATGGGCTCACAGAAGCCATATTCTACTACATGGTTGTGACCTCTGCCCATGGCTGACTCGTGGTGGCATATACAACTTCTTCAACCTGGGCCAATCAGTGTCCTACCCTGGAAATTTGGGACTGGAACCAAGAAATGTTCATTGTCTGGGCTCTTTGAGTAGAACAAATGTAAACATTTAGGAGTAGCAGAGAAGAATGAAACAGACACAGAGATGTTATAGAGGAGCAGTGGAAAGAGAGTTCACTACTCGGTTCCAATTTCTTTCTGAGGCTGGCTGCATCCCCCTTCATGTTCCGCGTAAGGAACCTTTCTATCTTTTGCAGAAGATTTCATCGCAAACCACAAACTTAGAAGTGCAAGACATTAAACAATTTTCAGTTCTTATTAATTTTTAAGGTAGAATCTTCATTCCACCAGGTTATAGTGAAAAACAAAATACAGCTTGCTCCCTCCCACCACTGACTATAGCTGGAGCACAATGTGTCAGAGTGTCTCCCAGGGGCCTGGCCCACTCTCCTCCCAGGTTATACGGACATGCCCGTTGCTTCTATACATGGGGTCCCTTTAGGTCTGGTGGCTCTCTGCTGCTTCCGTGTCATGTTTGGGCCATGGGACTATCTTGGGAAGCTGCCAAGTCCCCATCTGCCGGGATGACCATAATCGTCATTCCCTGGGCACTCACTGAGAAGGAGCAAGTCCATGTCTCTCTCTGTCCTCCCCACTACTCTGAAGAATTCTTTTCCTTCTGGCGGTGTCCCCACTCCTCTGACCACTGTCCCTCTCCCCTACTCTGCTGATTTTCCAGGATGCTTTGAATATATCCAGAACTCTGGAGTGAGACTCTGTGGATTCAGTGCTGGCTCTGTGATGTTGAGCAAATTACTTAGCCTCATTGTGCCTCAGTTTCTGCTTCTGAAAAACAGTGATGATAATAGCTTTACCTGTTTTTATTTGGGTTCCCCCAGAAGCAGAACTTGAGAGAAAGATTTGAGTGCAGGTAGCTACTGGGGAGGTGACCCCATGACACAGTAGTAAAGGTGTAAGGAAGTGAGACAGGGAAGGGAAGAAAGTCAACAAAGGGCATCAAACCAGTTCCTACCTGGAGTTCCATCCCCCTGGGGAACTTGGGGCAACAGCACAGAGCAAGGTTGGGCGACGCTGTCCTGGGCCATAAAACAGTTTTACTGGAATAACCACTCCTTTTCACCTACCTAGGGTCTGTGGCTACTTTCACAGTGTAACAGCCACATTGCGTAGTCATGATGGAGACTGTGGCTCACAAAGCCTAATCTGGACCGACCTGTACTGAAAAACTTCGCCAGCCCCCGCTGCAGAACATGCGCCAGAGTTATCCCAACCTAAGAGCAAGGACACCAGCAAGTCTCCCTGTGTCATTAGTGGAGGGCTGCCACCCTTCCCTTCTGCTCCCGTGTCCTCCTTCCACCTGCCAGGTTGCCTCTTTTAGGCTTTGGCTTGGGCAACATCAATGCTGATAACAGTCATGTTTACTTCTGTGGCTAAAATTAAGTCTTCCGTGCTTTGTCCATCTGTTGATTCTAAAAGTTGAAACTCAATGAAAAGTGTTTACCTTGTATCTTGTGACCATATAAATATGTTTTGTTGCAGAGCTAGTAGTCACCAAGTTTCCATTTCCTTTCTTGAACAATTTGTAATTACGTTCTGAAAAACAATGTTTGATACATTTACAGGATTATATGAAAGCACATAGTTAGTTGTAAATGGTGATAGTTGTAAATGGTGATAATGTAATGAATATCTGTGTACCTATCACCCAACCCAGGAACTAGATTATTACCAATCACATGGAGCCAGGATAACACTCCCCGTACCATTCTTTTGCCTCTGGCTGCTTTTTAAAAAATACCGTGCAATCAGAAATGTATTTTTGCTTAAACAAAGCTTTGTTTAGTTGTGGTTGGTTATGAGCTCTATAAAAATGGTATGATACGTATAGTGCAATCTTCTGGGAGTTATGTTTTTCAGGAAACATTATGTTTCCAAGACTCTTCCATGTTGTTGTATGTTGCCGTGAGAACTGCTTGTCATTACTAGAAATCCTTAGAAACTCCAGGAAAAACTAAAAGGGATTCAAGGAAGGAAACACAATCCTGATGATTGCTGGGTTTTTTTTGAGACAGAGTCTCGCTCTGTTGCCCGGGCTAGAGTGCCGTGGCGTTAGCCTAGCTCACAGCAACCTCAAACTCCTGGGCTCCAGTGATCCTCCTGCCTCAGCCTCCTGAGTAGCTGGGACTACAGGCATGTGCCACCATGCCCGGCTAATTTTTTTCTGTATATTTTTAGTTGGCCAATTAATTTCTTTCTATTTTTAGTACAGACGGAGTCTCGCTCTTGCTCAGGCTGGTTTCGAACTCCTGACCTTAAGCGATCCGCCCGCCTCGGCCTCCCTGAGTGCTAGGATTACAGGCGTGAGCCACCGCGCCCGGCCAATCACTGGTTCTGCATAAATGACATTCCCAACAGGCCTAGTATGCCCTCTTCCACACTGTCCCCTACTGCTCCCATCTTCAGGGTCCAGCCTCCTGACCCAGTGCCCCGACTGTGACTGCTTGGTCTAAGGATGGCACTTGTCCCTGGCAGGGCCATAGCATGTTTGGACCTGGAACTGGGAGGTCTTCACTCTGGCGGCTGAAGGTGTAAGATGCGCAGCTTGGGCTCTGAGGGCCACTTTTCCCACCATATGGACCAGAGCAGAGGAGACGCTGGTCTGCAGAGAAAGAGCAAGACATTCAGGGAGGGGTAGAGGACACAGTCAGGGAAAAGCCCTCGCAGGGTCTGAGTTCCCACTTCCAACCGTTCCTGCTTCCTGCGGTCCAGCTGCGACATGTGACGTCAGGATTCATAGTTAACCCTCCCTTAGCTTAAACTACTCTGTGTTCTGTTCCATCATTTGCAGCCGCCACTGCGAGGCAAGGATGCCTGCCAGGAATTATCTTCTGTTATTACTGCGTCCCTGTTTGCTAGAAAAAGGCTGCACAAACAATTACAATGATAATTTAACAATATAATTGCCACTTACTGGGAATTTTCTGTAACCCAGTGAGTGCTTTTTGTTCATTATCTCATTCAATACTCTAACCAAGTCTATGAGGCAAATATTATTGTCCCTGTGTTACAGATGAGTAAACTGACGCATAAAGAAACTAAATGACACCCAGGTTCACAAGGCCATTAAGAGGAAGATCCATTATTCATACTTTTGTCTGTTGGACCCCAAAGCCTGTATTCTTAATCACATGTATCACTGTCTCCACAAAGGAAATCAGCTCTCGGGGGAGTCAAACTCACATCCCAATTTGAAAGGCTTTCTCCCCATGAGAACTGCAGGCGCTAACTGAGATCTGGAAGTCACTATGAGCGGGCTTCCATAGGTGACTCAGATTTATTTTCTTGTAACTTAAAAGGGAGGTTAGAAGAATCTCAGGCTGTGTGACACCCCCAGACCCCATCCTTATCCTATGTCCTCCCCCTTCTGGTGCAGAGAGGAAATGAAAGGAAAAAGAAAGGTAAAAGGAAGAGGGAAAGAATTGGCGACTGGAAGTGAGTAGAGACGGGAGGGAGGCAGGGCCTTGGGGAGAGTTGCAGGAAGATTGATAACATCTTTGGAAGGGAGGATGTTTTCCTGGGGACAAGTTCCTGGTCTCCACCCCCCATCAGTGAGCATTTGGGGTTGGGGTCAGGGCAGAGGAAGTAGGAAGAGAAAAGGGGACTGTCTTAGTGTGTTTTGTGTTGCCATAACAGAATACCAGAGGCCGAGTAATGTGTAAAGGAAAAAGAGTTATTTGGCTCACAATTCTGATGGCTGGAAAGTTCAAGACCGGGCATTTCGTGAGGACCTCAGGCTGCTTCCACTCCAGGCTGAAGGCAAAGGGAAGCTGGCCTGTGCAGAGATCTCGAGGAGAGAGGAGAGGAAGCGCGGGGGAGGTGCCAGGCTCCTTTTAACAACCAGCACTGTGGGAGCTAACAGAGTGAGAGCCCATCCCTGGGGGAGGGCATTAATCTGCTCAAGAGGGATCCACCCCCGTGACCCAGACACCTCCCACTGGGCCCCACCTCCCAACACCTCCACACTGGGGATCAAACTTCAACATGAGATTGGGTGGGCACAAACCGTATCCAAACTGTAGCAGGGACTCTCAGAGACCATTTCTATTGGGCAAAGGAAGGCAAAAGCTGGAGGGAGGCATCAGATCCACAGTTCTGAGCTGGGGCCCAAGGAGCAGAGTTTCGAGAAAAAGTTAGAGCGGAAGCCATGGCCCCCTCCCCCATCTCACTGCTCCCCAGGAATATTCCATGGCAGTTAGGGGCACCGTTCTGCTGACTAGGTTAGGGCCTTCTCTTGGACCAGGAGCTCATGTGCCTAATAAAGGAGACTCCCCTCATTCTTTCTCAGCCCCCAGGCACTATGGGGGCAACTGCTCCACCTGATGAAAATATTTAAAAGATGAGGGACAATTGAGCCTGGCAAGGGAAAGGGGAGATGGGGTGCAAGACAGTAGTGTCCAAGATAGGTACAGGGGACTCTAGGGGTGGGTTCCCTAAGTCAGGAGAAGAAAGGGCCCAACATCAGAGGCCTAGAAAGGAATGGGAGGACTGGAAGGCAAAATGGGATGGCAGTGAGCTGGAACAAGAAGAGGGGGTGCAGGGCTCCACCGTTTACCCCAGCAGTAACAGGCGGCTGCCCACAGACCACCGCCATGCCTGTGTGTTGCCTTTTCAATGGAGAATTACACGCAGCTCCCACTGGATAGCACAGGTGCTGGCCTCCACGCTCAGCCTGGTTGCCTTTGTCCTTCTGCTGGTCATGATCTTCTCCAAGAAATGGCTGCACCTCTCTGGGAGCCGCTACTACCAGCGCTGGCCCATGAATGTCAACAATAG
This sequence comes from Lepilemur ruficaudatus, assembly GCA_963574885.1. Lineage (NCBI taxonomy): Eukaryota > Metazoa > Chordata > Mammalia > Primates > Lepilemuridae > Lepilemur > Lepilemur ruficaudatus. The sequence goes on from CAUYRT010010360.1 coordinate 69,283, forward strand.
AATCTATACATCGGCCTTTATTATGTCCATGGGGCTCCTGCACTTCTGCAGATCCAAGAGCTGTTCCAACTTAGAGAATGAGAAAGGTGAGCCCCTCCACCCCCCATCCCACCCCAGGCCTCCAATCTGCCTTGGCCTCTGCATCTGCACCTCAGATGTTCTTTTCCTCTCCCTTTGGTCATCTTCACTTTTTGGCCTGCAAGATGCCTCCACTGGCACTGAGACCTCTAAGGATCATTTTTCCTCCTGTAGCCTGGCCAAATGAATTCTATTGACCCAATGGGAAAATGTCACTACTTTTGATAAGACCCAGAGCCAAGTCTATGCTTATAAAAATGTTGTGAGAGGCGTGGACTCTTAGCACATGGGAACGCTCATGAATCAATTACAGAACTCACCTGGGAGAAGAGCCCCATAGAGGTGAGGGTGTCCTTGCTCTAGGCTCGCATACTCAGAGCTTTGAGAGGAGTTCCTGGAAGGTTCTCTCCAGGCCCTGTTCCCAGACACTTTCCTTTTTGTCTTCCTTGGGCCAGCTCTGCTTCCAAGAACTTTTCCTTTCTCCATGTCTGGCTTCCTTGTTTCTTCCTTCCCTGAATTCTTGCAGCTGCTTCTTTCCTTATTCTTGCTAGTCTCAAGTTACGCTGTCCCCTTACCCCTCCAGAACACGGAGGGATGGCGGGGAGGCCTCTTCCTCAGCTCTTGGGAAAACCAGAGCTTTGGATTCCCTTCTCCATTTCTTCACTCTCCTTAACATGAAAGTGGGAAAAAAAAGTCACACAGCTATTATTTTCTTCCATTATGAAAGTATTACATCCTTTTTACATTGTTGTACTCATGCTTCATAAGCAATTTTTTATTGTTTAAGCTATAGTCACGCACCACTTAATGCTAAGGATACATTCTGAGAAAGGCATCAGGCGATTTCATCGTCATGTGACTATCACAGAGTGTGCTTACACAAACCTAGATGGTATATATATTTTTATTTATATATTTTTTTCATATGGAAAACCAAATGCCCCAACACCCTTGCTGAATATCAGTCATTTCCCCTACTTGATCTGCGATGCTATTATAGTATCGAGTGCCCTATGTTAAGTTTTTATGGATGCTCCGTTATAATCTTAGGGGATCACTGTCATATATGTGGTCTGTTATTGACCAAAATGTTGCTATGTGGCACATGACTGTCTTTTTATTATTTAATTTATATTATTTAAAATTTTATCTTTATAATATATAATAAAATGTGTTTATTATAAGTGACTATGATATTCATCTTAACAGGTTTATCATCTTTTACTGGACTATTTTATTTTCCTATAATTGGAAAATTTATTTCCAATTTTATATTTGACAACAAAAAAGGAGCAACAAAGTTTGTTAATCATGAAGATTTTTCTTTTTGAAACAGAGTCTCACTTTGTTGCCCTGGGTAGAATACAGTGGCTTCATCATAGCTCACAGCAACCTCAAACTCCTGGGCTCAAGCGATCCTCCTGCCTCTGCCTCCTAAGTAGCTGGGACTACAGGCATGAGCCACCATGCCTGGCCAATTTTTTCTATATATTTTTAGTTGTCCAGCTAATTTCTCTCTATTTTTAGTAGAGACGGGGTCTCGCTCTTGCTCAGGCTGATTTCGAACTCCTGAGCTCAAACGATCCTCCCCCCTCGGCCTCCCAGAGTGCTAGGATTGAGCCACTGTGCCTGGCCTATAATTTTTTCTGATAAAAAATAGCACAGTGGCACAGTTATGGTGGGAAATGCAGAAAAGTTGAAGAAAGAAAATAATAATCACCTAAAATTTCATCACACAGATATAATCACAGTGAACATTGTAATGGATTTACTTCCAGTCTTTTATATATAAAATATATATATTTTCAAAATTGGAATCATTCTACATATTTTGTTTTGCAAATCCCATTTTTTAGTTGTAAGTATTTGCTCATATCATTGAATAATTATCCTAGAACATCACCCATTTAAAAAATTTATTTGATTAAGGCCAAACTCGGTGGCTCACTCCTGTAATCCCAGCAGTTTGGGAGGCTGAGGTGTGAGGATGGTTTGAGGCCAGCAGTTTGTGACCAGCCTGGGCAACAAACATAGTGAGAGTCCTGTCCCCACAAAAAATAAAAAAATTAGCCGAATGTGGTGGTGCACGCCTCTAGTCCTAGCTACCTGGGAGGCTGAACCAAGAGAATCACTTGAGCCCAGGCATTTGAGGTTGTAATGATCATGCCACTGCACTCTAGCCTGGGCAACAGAGTGAAACACTGTCTCAAAAAATTTTTTTTAGGCCAGGCGCCCACGTGGTGGCCCACACCTGTAACCCTACCACTCTGGGAGACCGAGGTGGGTGGATTGTTTGAGCTCAGGAGTTTGAGACCAGCCTGAGCAAGAGCGAGACCCCGTCTCTACTAAAAATAGAAAGAAATTAGCTGGACAGCTAAAAATATATAGAAAAAATTAGCCAGGCATGGTGGTGTATGCCTATAGTCCTAGCTACTTGGGAGGCTGAGGCAGGAAGATTGCTTGAGCCCAGGAGTTTGAGGTTGCTATGAGCTAGGCTGATGCCACAGGACTCTAGCCTGGGCAACAGAGCAAGACTCTGTCTCAAAAAAATAAAAAGTTTTTTTTTTTTAATTTGATTAAATAGTATATGAGCAGAGTGAAAATTCAAAGAATACAAAAGATCGTAGAGTGAAGTGAATCTCTTACCTCCAGCTTCCAGTCTCCCTCTCCAGTTTCTTATGTTTCTTCCCAGAGACAGTATATTTGAAGACAACTATCTATTATATCACCATTTTTTTTAAGAGACAGGGTCTCACTGTTGTCCAGGCTGGCCTCAAATTCTTGGCCTAAAGCAATCTTCTTGCCTTGGCCTCCCAAAGTGCTGAGATTACAGGTGTGAGCCACTGCACCGGGCCATATTACCATTTTTAGTGAATATACAATAGCCCAATATACGGGTATACTATATTTTACAAATCTCTTGCAAATCCAGGAACTTATTGGACATATTAATATCTCTGCAAAGAAGATCCCTGTACGTAGATTTTGGTGCAGATCTCTGATTATTTCCTTAACATAAATTTCAAGAAGCATTGCTAGGTCAAAGGGCCTTAACAATTAAGATTTTTTTTTTTTTTTTGGTATTTTGTGCCAGGCCACTCACCAGAAATGCTGCCCACCAGCAGTGTATGAGAGCACCTTTTTTCTCTAACTACTGTCCTATCCTAGGTATTGTCAATTTTATTTTGATCTTTGCTATTATAATTTGATAGTTTTTTTAAAAAAAATCACATTTAAGCCGGGCGCGGTGGCTCACGCCTGTAATCCTAGCACTCTGGGAGGCCGAGGCGGGCAGATTGCTCAAGGTCAGGAGTTCGAAACCAGCCTGAGCAAGAGCAAGACCCCGTCTCTACTATAAGTAGAAAGAAATTAATTGGCCAACTAAAAAATATATACAGAAAAAAGTAGCCGGGCATGGTAGCATATGCCTGTAGTCCCAGCTACTGGGGAGGCTGAGGCAGAAGGATCGCCTGAGCCCAGGAGTTTGAGGTTGCTGTGAGCTAGGCTGACGCCATGGCACTCACTCTAGCCCGGGCAGCAGAGTGAGACTCTGTCTCAAAAAAAAAAAAAAATCACATTTAATTTGCAGTTCCTTTTGTTGAGCTTCATATGTTGACTGGACATTTGTATTTCTTCTTTTGAGAATTACAGTTTAAGTCCTCTGCCCATTTTTTCTATGGGGTAATCATTTTCATATGGTTGAGATTATCAAACAACCTCCATATCAACAATCTTGGCTTATCTAACAAGTGAAAGCAATATTTCATTGTTATCTCAAATGTGCATTTCTTTGGTTGTTAATGTGCCTGGATATTTTCTTATACTTGCTCATTCAATTATATTTTGTCTTTTGTGAAGCCTCAGTTCATCCTGTTTTGTCATTTTCCGCAGACAATTTTAAGCTGTGGTCAAATCGGCCTGTCTTTAAGGTGGCCAAGTTAAGCTTCGACCTGACCGTGGTGCTGGGCTTTGTCCTCACCATCTGGTTGCACCTGCCATACCTGTCCGGTATTCAGCAATTGCCCTCCTTTGGCTTGATTGGGATCATCTTGAGCTTCTGCGAAGGTGCCCCCTAGCTCTGGAACAGGTCCTTAGTTCTCCCAACCCTCATCTTCCCGGGCACTTCTCCCTCTTCTTTGGGGGTGGCGTTGGGGCCTTGTGGGTGCTGGGAGAACAGAACTGAGAGTGGGGTCACACCATGTCCCGGTCACTGGAGAGGTGGAGGTGGAGGAGTTGATGCCTGTGACCCTCTGGGGCTGGGTGCTCTGTGTGAGGTGTTGGGAGCAGTGGTTTGTGGCTGTATCATAGCAGATAAGGAAGAGCCCCTTGTGGGATTCTTAGATAAGAATAAGACCTCTCTGCTTCTTGTCTCCCAGTCACCTGCATTTTCTCCACCCTCTTGTTGTTCCCCATTAACCTCTGGATCTTCGAATTGGAGGGGAACATATCAATCCCCATCGGCGGGAGCTATTTCATCGGCTGGTTGGTGTTTGTCCTGTATGTCATCTGTGGTGAGTGGCCCGGAGGGCCCTGAGGGAAAGAGGGGACAGGGATGGAGGGTCAGGGCAGGGTAAGTGTGGAGGGAAGGGGCTGGCGATTCCCAGGAATAGGTGTTTAGGGTCTTATCTTCCCTTTGGCCTCACCCTGCTTGTCACTTTCCCTCCCAATCTCAACTCTCCTCTCCCCTGTGCCCTGTTCCCAGCGATCCTTTGCACCTTCAACCATAAAAATTTCTGGAGTCTGGTTCTGAGCCATCCCTCTGGTGCTGTGTCCTGCAGCAGCAGTGCCATCACAGAAGAATCTCTGAGCGAGCAAACTGTCTCAGACTCCTCTCTCACCCAGGAGGAGGAAGTCTTGGGTCATGAGCAAACAAATGCAGGTCCGTAACCTTTTCTGAACTCCTGGCAACAAGTTCTGTCCTTTCACCTGAATTCCTCTCCCCATCCTTCCCCTCGGCCCTTGGATAGGCTGGTCCTCATCACTGCAAGGAATGGGAAAGGGAGGATCTTGGACCAGCTTTGCACTCCTCTTCCTTATTTATAGCTTGGGTGACATGGAATAAAGGATCTGTCTTTTCTTTATTGTGTCTGGCAGTTGTTGAGACAAGCTCGTGGAGGAGGGAGAGGAAGGGAAAAAGAACAAATTTGTTTTCGGGTTCTTTCGGCCTAGGGGCCTTTTGGCACCCCTTGGTCCCTAAACCTGCCCAACCTCTATCACAGCATCCTGGACAACAGCAAACACCTCCTGACAGCTAAGCCTGTGTTGCTAGCCCTGTCCCAACATTTGCTAGTTAGTGAGTAGGGGAAGGAAAGCTGATTAGGAGGGAGATAACACTCATGAACTTGGTGGCTTATTCACAGTGAAGAATTCAAAAGCCAAATGGCCCCAGGGGAAGAGGCAGGTTAAACAATGAGAGCACAATAAGGGCCTGGCTGTACTGCACAGGTGGTCAGCCCCGTGTGTGTTCTGGGCAGCAATCCCACCCTCTGAGTCCAGCTCAGATGACTGAGAACTCACAGGGTCCTGTGCCCTGGAAACCCCCCTCCACCCTGGCTGCTGTAGCTCTCCACCCGTCTCCCACACCCTCTATCTACCCTGTAACAGCAGGACTAAAGCATGACAAGAAAGGAATACATTAGGGTTAAGTTCTTTTCTCTCTCTACCTGTTTTTTCTTTTTATTTATTTTATATTATCTTTATTTCCTAGTCCCCTGCATTTCCAAGGGGTTAAGTCCTAAGACCAAAAAACAAATTACACATTTGGGTTATAAACCCAGTTTCATGAAGACATGCAGCAGTCAGCTTGGGCAGGGCTGGCGATGCCCATCAGGCTTTGTGTATCTTGTCAGAGAGGCCAGCCTCCCAGGAGAGCATCCATGACTGACCTCGGTCACACCTGTCCCTCCAGATGGAACCATGATACCACCTAGCTACTGAGATATTGATCAAAGGATACAAAATTTCAGTTAGACAGGAGGCATAAGTTCAAGAGATCTGTGGTTCAACATGGTAACTGTAGTTACTAGCAATGTATTATATTTTGAAAAAATGCTAAGAGAGTAGATTTTAAGTGTTCTCACCACAAAAAATAAGTCCATGAAGTAATGCATATTTTATTTACCCCAGTTTACCCTTTCACAATGTATACATACTTTAAAACATAAGGTTGTACATGGTAAATATATACAATTTTTGTCAATTAAAAATAAAATAGAGGCTGGGCAAGGTGGCTCACGCCTGTAATCCTAGCACTCTGGGAGGCCGAGGCAGACGGATCGCCTCAGATACGTTAAATGTATTAGGTTAAACCATATGATGTGCTGTTTTAGCAGTTAAATGTTGGCAATTTGATAAGGTCCAACCTAATATATATGATTGATTTTCCCCCTCATTTATTTTTAGAGTCAGAGTCTTGCTCTGTTGCCCAGGCTGGAGTGTGATCACAGCTCACTGTAACCTTGAACTCATGGGCTCAAGTGATCCTCCCACCTCAGACTCCCAAAGTGCTGGGATTACAGGCATGAGTGAGCCACTGCACCCGGCTAAGTCCCTTTTGAGATTCTTATTCTAGCCACCCCTGATCAGCAGTTGTGAAATTGCTAGCCTAGTTCCAAGTGAAGATTCTGAGCAAAGAACCAAATACAGGGGCTTGAAAATTAGGTGGAACAGACATTGCACAGTCTCTACTGTGTACCCCGTTTTGATCCTCCCCCCCCCCATAGCTAATAAGGATTCATCGGAGAACTTAATGAATTAGTCATCCTGGGGGAAGGGACACCAAATAAAGGGATGTTATGAAAGGTATGTCATGACCGCTGATATAAAGGAAGCCACTCTGTCTGTCTATATATAATTTGCCCCTTTGAAAAAGATTAGTGTATTAGTTGTTTATTGCTGCATAACAAATTATCCCAAAATTGGTGGCTTAAAATAATAAATATTATATTATCTCACATAGTATCTGAGGGTCAGGAATCTGGAAGCAGCTTAGCTGACTGGTTCTTTCTTTAAAAAAAAAAAATTTTTTTTTTTTTTGAGAGTCTCACTCTGCAACCTGGGCTAGAGTACCGTGGCGTCAGTCTAGCTCACAGCAACCTCAAACTCCTGGGCTCAAGCCTCAGCCTCCCAAGTAGCTGGGACTACAAGCATGTACCACCACACCTGGCTAATTTTTTCTATTTTTAGTAGAGACGAGGTCTCACTCTTGCTCAGGTTGGTCTCAAACTCCTGGCCTCAAGCAATCCTCCCCCCACTGCCTCCCAGAGTGCCAGGATTACAGGTGTGAATCACCACACCTGGCCTATTTTATTTATTTATTTATTTATTTATTTGTTGAGACAGAGTCTCACTCTGTTGCCCAGGCTAGACTGCCGTGGTGTCAGCCTAGCTCACAGCAACCTCAAACTCCTGGGCTGAAGCGATCCTCCTGCCTCAGCCTCTTGAGTAACTGGGACTACAGGCATGCGCCACCATGCCCAGCTAATTTTTTCTATGTATTTGTAGTTGGCCAATTAATTTCTTTCTATTTTTAGCAGAGACGGAGTCTCACTCTTGCTCAGTCTGGCTTGAACTCCTGACCTCGAGCGATCCGTCTGCCTCGGCCTCCCAGAGTGCTAAGATTCCAGGCGTGAGCCACCTCGCCCAGCCTCTATTTTATTTTTAATTGACAAAAATTGTATATATTTACCATGTACAACCTTATGTTTTAAAATATGTATACACTGTGAAAGGGTAAACTGAGGTAAATAAAATATGCATTACTTCATGGACTTATTATTTTTTGTGGTGAGAACACTTAAAATATACTCTCTTAGCATTTTTACAAAATATAATACATTGATAGTAACTACAGCTACCATGTTGAACAACGGATCTCTTGAACTTATGCCTCCTGTCTAACTGAAATTTTGTATCCTTTGATCAATATCTCCCCAACCCTCCCCCAACCTCTAGCCCCTGGCAACTACCATTTTACTCTCTACTTCTATGAGTTCAATTTTTTTAGATTCCACCTGTAAGTGAGATCACACAGTATTTGTCTTTCTGTGCTTGGCTTATTTTATGTAATATGACATCCTCCAGGTTCATCCACGTTGTTGCAAATGACAGGATTTCCTCCTTGTTTAAGGCTGAATAGTACTCTATTATATTTATACACTGCATTTTCTTTATCCATTCATCCAGTGATGGACACTTAGGTGGAGTCCAAATCTTGGCTATTGTGATCAGTGCTGTAATAAACATGGGAGTGAAGATATCTTTTGAGTATACTGATTTTATTTCCCTTGGCTATATACCCACTAGTGGGATTGCTGGATCTGAATGGGTCTTGCTTAAGGTCTCTCATGAGGTTACAGTCAAGATTGTTAACTGGGGCTGCAGTCATCTGAAGGCTTGACTGAGTCTGCAAGATTTATTTTCAATATGGTTCACTCATGACTGTTGGCAGGAAGCCTCCATTCTTTGCCCCATGGGCCTCTTCATGGGCTGCTTGAGTGTTTAGAGCTAATTTCCCCCAGAGTGAGTTATCTAAGAGAGAGCAATGACGAGGAAGCTCCAATGTCTTTTATGACCTAGTCTTGGGAGAAATACATTGTTACTTCCACAATATTCTATTTGTTGAAAGCAAGTCACCAAGTCCATTCCACACTCAAGGGGAGGAAAATTAAATTTCAATTCTTCAGGAGAGAAATATCAAGAATTTGTGGATATAGTTTATAACCAGTCTGCCCTCTGGTCAGAAGTTATTTACAATGTTTCCATGTGCAAAACACACTCTCCTCTCCCACGGACCCCAGAAGGCTCATCCTATTATAGCATCAATCAGCTCAAAGTTCCGAATCTTGCCACTTGTTACAGGCTGAATTGTGTTCCCCACACCAAATTTGTATGTAGAAGTTCTAATCCCCAGTAGCTCAGAATGTGACTGTGTTTGGAGACAGGGTCTTTAAAGACGTGGTTAAACTAAAATGAGGTCACTAGAGTGGGGCTTAATCCAATCTAACTGGTGTCCTTATAAAAAGAGGAGATTAAGACACACAGAGAAACACCAGGCATGTGTGCACACAGAAGAAAGACCATGCAAACACACAGCAAGAAGATGGTGGCCATTGCAAGCCAAGGAGAGAGGACTCAGAAGAAAGCAAATCTATGGACACCTTGATCTTGGACTTCTAGCCTTCCGAACTGTGAGAAAATAAATTTCTGTTGTTTAAGCCCCACTGTGGTGTTTTATTATGGCAGCCTGAACAAACTAATACACCATAAGTTAGGTCCATATGGATGAGACTCTTTAACTCCTTAAGTGGCCAGGCATGGTGGCTCATGCCTATAGTCCTAGCACTGTGGGAGGCTGAGACGGGAGGATCACTTGAGGTCAGGAATTCAAGACCAGCCTCAGCAAGAGCGAGACCCCATCTCTACTAAAAATTAGAGAGAAATTAGCTAGGCAACTAAAAATGGGAAAAATTAGCCAGGTGTGGTGTTGCACCCCTGTAGTCCCAGCTACTTGGGAGGCTGAGGCAGGAGGATCACTTGAGCCCAGGAGTTTGAGGTTGCTATGAGCTAAGTTGACGCCACAGCACGCTAGCCCGGGCAACAGAGCAAGACTTTAGTCTCAAAAACAAACAAACAAACAAACAAAAACACCTCCTTCAGTATCACTCCTCTTAATCTGAATACCCATGAACTAAAGAGACAAGTTATCTTCCCCTCATGTACCCAAAATACAACAGTGGAACAACCATTATGTTTAAAAGGGGTGGGGAGGCGGAGACAAATGAGAGGCACACAGGAGTCACTGGCCATAGCAATTCTGAAATCCAGCTGGGAAAATGTTGAAAGTTCCTTGATTAGGACTCAGTCCTATTTCTGCCCAGGAGTGAATATCCATGCCTCTTTCTCTCTCTCTTTTTTTTTGGCGATATAATTTACATACCATAAAATTCACCATTTTAAAGTACACAACTTGGTGGTTTTAGTATATTCAGTATATTCATATTTAGTGAACCATTACCACTATCCAATTTGAGAACATTTTCATCACCCCCAAAAGAAATCCTGTACCTTTTAGCAATAACTCCCGATTCCTCCCTCCCCCTAGTCCCTGGCAACTACTAATCTACTCTCTGCTCTGTGGATTTTCCTATTCTGGGCATTTCATAGAAATGGAATCATAAAACATGTGGCCTTTTATGTGTGACTTTTTTCACTTAGCATATGTTTTCAAGGTTCATTCAAGTTGTAGTATGTATCAGTACTTCATTCCTTTTTATGACTGAATAATATTTTGATAATAAATATGGATATGCCATATTTTCCTTATCCATTTGTAAGTTGATGGACATTTGGGTTGTTTCTACCTTCTGGCTATTATGAATAATGCTGCTATAAACATTAATATACATGTTTTCATATGCATGAAAATATGTTTTCAGTTCTCTAGGATATATAACCTCTAGTGGAATTGCTGGGTCACATGGTAACTGTATGTTTAACTTCTTGAGAAACTACAAAATTGGTTTTTGGAGAAAATGCCCCATTTTACACTTACATCAGTACATATGAGGATTCCAATTTTTCTACATACTCATCGATACTTATTATTGTCCATCTTTTTTATTTTAACCGTCTTAATAGATATGAAATGGTATTTCATTGTGGTTTTGATTTGAATTTCCCTAAAATGTCAAGCATCTCATGTGTTTATTGGCCATTTGTATATCTTCCATGGCTCCTGACTCCACATGCTAGGCTTTTGCTTCTACCTTCTGAATTATCCTTCCTTTTCCATGAAAGACAGCCCATGTTTCAGCTGTATAGTTTTCTCAGCCTACTTCCTCCTAGTGGAATCTTGGGGTTCAAAGGCCTCTTTACTTTTTGTACTGTCTCTATCATTTTCACACCAAGCTGGTAGTGTCTCTGCCAACATCATTTTGTTAAACACATTGTGGGTCTCCTGTGAACCTTATTGAGGTTCACTCCATTAGTCTAAAATGGCTCACAGCCTTGATCCCTCATCAAGGTGAGGGATCTGACGGCAGCTTAGCTGGTTGGTTCTGGCTCAGCATCTCTCATGAGGTTGCATTTGAAGTATTGGCTTGGGCTGCACTCATCTAAAGGCTTGTCTGGGGCTGGAGGATCTCCCTCCTCGATGACTCACCCATATAGCTGTTTGCTATAGGCCTAAATTTGCAGCCATGTTGACCATAGGACTGCTTGAGTGTCCTTTTGACATGGCAGCTGGCCTTCCCAAGAGCAAAGCAATCTAAGAGAAAGACCAAGGAGGAAGCTGCAACATCTTTTATGATCTAATCTTAAAAATCATACACCATGGCTTTCACCATACTCTGTTTGATAGAACAGAGTCACTAAGTCCAGCCCACACTTAAGAAAAGGGGAATTAAGCTCAACCTCTTGAATCAGCCTCTTTAATTTCAAATATAGAGAATTTGTGGACACATTTTATTACCATTACACTTGGGTACAAAAAATATAACAGAAGAGCATAATTGGAAATAGTAACTGAAATTTCATTTTATTTTGGGATACACCAGGGAATAACAGGACTGTGGCATTCTGGAAAACTCTGCCTCCTGTAACAAGGGCAGGTGCAACTTAGCTCCATGTATTATTGCTGCAGAGGACATTTTTCATTTGGGGCTGCTCAGCATGCATAGACTTTTCCTATTTAGAGAGAATCTCAACATAGGTGGGAGGTGGGGAGTTGCTTCCAACTAAAGAAACTGCAAGAAGGGAAGACATGCCCTTGCCCAGCTCTCAAGTAGCTAGAGCCCAGACATATGACTAAACTTGATATCCTGCAACTTTGTATCCCTCGCATTAGGTTCAAAGAATCAAGGGAATATGGGAATCATTGATGAAGCATCCTATGTCCTACATAGAGGTGACAGGGCCATGGTCTAGGGGTCAGCACAGGGTTGCTCTTCTTTTAGAAAACTCTCATGTCGTATGACTGTTACTGTAGTTCTGAATACTCAGCCTCACTTGGTTCTTACTCCCTTCTTCAAGCCTGTTCTTCAGACTTCTACAAATTATTTCATAGCCTTACTTTTCTGCTTGAATTAACCAGGGTTGGTTTCTGTTGTATGCAACCAAAAACCTTAACTAGAATATTTTTTCATTTTTATTTTTTTGAGACAGTCTCACTCTATTGTCTGTGCTAGAGTGCAGTGGCATCCTCATAGCTCACTGCAACCTCAAACTCCTGGCCTCAAGCAATCCTCCTGCCTCAGCCTCCCGAGTAGCTGGGTACTATAGCCATGCGCCACCACATCCAACTAACTTTTCTGTCTTTCTTTCTTTTTTTCTGTAGAGATGGAGGAATCTCCCTCTTACTCAGGTTGGTTTTGAAGTCTTGGCCTCAAAGAATCCTCCCACCTCAGCTTCCCAGAGTGTTAGGATTACAGGCGTGAGCCATCTCGCTTTGTCACCTGAAACATTTTTTATAAGGGCATCGATCTTATTTACAAGGGTGACTTAATTATTTCCCCAAGGCCCTGCTTCTTAATATTATACTATGACCTTGGGGTTTAAGGGCCAATATATGAATTTTGGAGAGACACATATATTAAAACCATAACATTTTGTCAGTTTTTGGTATCAGTGTTTACTGGTCTCATAAAGTAAGTTGGAAAATATTTCCTTTTTATTTTCTGAAAGAGTTTGTATAGGATTGGTATTATTTCTTCCTTACCTATTTGATAGGATTGAAAAAAGCCAGTCATGGTAGATCTGTATCATGTGGGCTTAGCTAAACTGCGACTATTTTCCAGAAGTCTCTTCCTTGCACTGTTTCAGGTTAGCTTGAGCCATGGAGACATTTTGTATGAGATTTGGAAGTAGATGAAGAACATTTAATTGCCAGTGTGAATTCCCTCTGCCACAGTAACTAACAACATTTGAGATAGTGGCTGATCTGTCACCCTGGGTGCTAGAATGAGACTGGGAGCAGAGTCTATAGCTGATCCTTGATGGATCAGTAGTGCCATGGACGGAATTGTGTCACTCCCAAATTCATATGCTGACCCCAATATGATTGTATTTTGAGATGGAGCTTTTGAGAAAGTAATTATTGTTAAATGAGGTCCTAAGATTGGGGGCCCTATGCAATAGGATTATTGTCCTAGTAAGAAGGGACACCAGATAGCTAGGACTCTGTCTCTCTCTCTGCAAACATGCACTGAGGAAGGGCCATGTGAGGACACAGCTAGATGGCAGCTGTCTTCAAGCCAGGAAGGAAGCCCTGCCCAGAAACTGAATCAGCGGGAACATTAATCTTGGATTTCTTGCCTCAAGAACTGTGAGAAAATTAATTCTGTTATTTTTTTATTTTTATTTTTTTTTTGAGACAGAATCTCACTCTGTTGCCCGGGCTAGAGTGCCATGGCGTCAGCCTAGCTCACAGCAACCTCGAACTCCTTGGCTCAAGCGATCCTTCTGCCTCAGCCTCCCGAGTAGCTGGTACTACAGGCATGTGCCACCATGCCTGGCTATTTTTTTAATATATTTTTAGTTGACCAATTAATTTGTTTCTATTTTTAATAGAGACAGGGTCTTGTTCTTGTTCAGGCTGGTCTTGAACCCCTGACCTTGAGTGATCTGCCCACCTTGGCCTCCCAGAGTGCTAGGATTACAGGCGTGAGCCACCATGCCCGGCCCTGTATATTCTTTGTATCTCTGATCTAATGTCTTAAAGAACACCCTTAGGTTTTATTACAGTTTTCTATAATAAATTGGCTCACTGCTTAGCGTGCTGATTTTCGCAGCAACCTAGTAAATAAATTTTTATCTTGAAAAAAGCCTTTTTTTTTTTAACCCCCCTAGGGCTCTTAGTTCAAGTCTGTAGTCTCTCTGGCTCTTGCCAAGATTAGCCAGCCAGCTCTGAAACAGAGAAATATAAATAGGGTAAATAAAAATCAAGTGTCTCAAGAGTATAAGACAAAGCATGCATTGGGAGAAAATATTTGTAAAAGACATATCTGACAAAGGACTGTCATCCAAAATATACAAAGAACTCTTAAAACTCAATAATAAAAATGAATGACCCAATTTAAAAATGCACAAAAGAACTGAATAGACACCTCACCAAAGATGATACATAGATGGCAAATAGCATATGAAAGGATATTCAACATTATATGTTCCTAGGGAATTGCCAATTAAAACAATAATGAGATACCACTACACCTACTAGAATAGTCAAAATCCAAAACACTGACAACACCAAATGCTGGCGAGGATGTGGAACAACAGGAACTCTCATTCATTGTTGATGGGAATGCAAAATGGCACAGCCAATTTGGAAGACAGTTGGCAGTTTCTTATAAAACTAAACATACTCTTACCATACAATCCAGCAATTGTGCTCCTACGTATTTACCCAAATGAATCGAAATCTTATACCTACACTGAAACCTGCACACAAATGTTTATAGAAGTTTTATTTATAATTGCCAAAAGTTGGAAGCAATCGAGATGTCCTTCAGTAGGTGAATGGATAAACTGTGGTACACCCATACAATGTCATATCATTTAGCACTAAAAGGAAATGAACTATCAAGCCACAAAAAGACATGAAGGAACTTTAAACACATACTCTTAAGAATAAGAAGCCAGCCCGAAAAGGCCACATACTATATCATTCCAACCATGTAACATTCTGGAAAAGGCAAAACTACGGACACAGTAAAACAATCACTGGTTGCCAGGAATTTGGGGGTAGGAAGGAAGGGATGAATAGGTGGCACACGGGATTTTTAGGGCAGTGAAACATTCTGTATCGTACTATAACGGTAGATAAATAATTTGTAAAATTTGTAATTTTACATTTATCAAAACCCATATTTGTTCACATTTAGTTTTGTAAGGGGAAAAATAAAATACAAAAAAATCCATAGAATGCATAGCACAAACCTTAATGTATACTATGGGCTTTGGTTGATAATGATACATCAATGTTGGTTCACTGATTGCAACAAAAGTACTACACTGGTGCAAGATGACAGTAGTGAGGAAGGCGGTGTAGGGCAGGTGGCGGGGAAGGGGTATACCGGAACTCTATGTACTTTGAGCTCAATTTTGAACATAAAACTGCTCTAAAGAATGAACTCTATTAATGAAACAAACAAACAAACAGAAATCCCAAAAAGAACCAAGTGCCAAGAAAGAGGGAGTAGAGAGTTTAACTTTCCACAATGGAGAAAACACAAGGTTTCACAGAGTGTTTGGCAGAAGCAGGCTAAGAATCCCTATTTTGCAGCCAGGGGTGTCACTGAGGGATTCAATTAATGAGAAGGAAGAACTGTTCTCAGTAGGGGACCACTGTTCAGAGTGATGCCTGGTCAGTGGGATAGAAATTGTCCTTGGTATTTTTGAGAATGCTGGTTCCATGTCAGTTTAGCTGAGGAATTTTTCAGACACGATATTCTACAGAGTCCCTGGAAGATGCCTGTGCACAGAAGGGCAGACGGCATGGGGCCTGGGGGCTTTCAGGCAGCTGTGAGTCCTGCCTCTGCAGGTCAAAGAGCAAACTGCAAGGTACTTCCTTGTATTCCCACATTCAAAGTCGCTTTCCTATTTGGTGGGATCCTGCCTGTTCTTGTAACTTTTTCTGGACATAATTTCAGACTTATAGAAAAGTTGCAAGAAGAGTACAAAGAATTCCTATATGCTCTTCACCCAGCTTCCCCAAATGTTAACATTTTACTGCATTTATCTCTCTCTCCTTCCCTTCCATTTCCACACACACTTTTATAACATCTGAGAATAAGTTGCAGACACGATGCTCCTTTACCTCAAAATATTTCAACATTTATTTTCTAAAAACAAGGACATTCTCTTACCACGGTACAATTCTCAAGGTCAGGGAATTAACGCTAATATAATAATACAATCTGCAGACAATATTCAGGTTTTGCTAATTGTCCCAGTGATGCTCATTATAATAAAAGAAGATCCTGGGTCACGTACTGTGGTTCAGTTGCTGTGTCTCTTTAGCCCATTCTAACTGAAACAGCTTCTCAGTCTTTCATACTGTTGACCTTTTTATTTTTTATTTTTTTGAGACAGAGTCTCACTCTGTTGCCCGGGCTAGAGTGCCGTGGCATCAGCCTAGCTCACTGCAACCTCAAACTCTTGGGCTCAAGCAATCCTCCTATCTCCTCCCTGTAATCCCATGTTCCCCAGGAAGCTGGGATTACAGGCGTGTGACACTAAACCCAGCTAGTTTTTCTATTTTTTTGTAGAGACAAGGTCTCACTCTTGCTCAGGCTGGTCTCGAACTCCTGGCCTCAAGCAATCGTCCTGCCTTGGCCTTCCAGAGTGCTACGATTACAGGTGTGAGCCACCACACCTGGCCCAACACTGACATTTTTTAAGAGCACAGATCAATTATCTTGTAGGGTACCCCAGAGTCTGGGTTTGTCTTTTGTTTCTTCATAATTAGATTCAAGTAATACATTTTTGTAGAAGTATCACAGAAATGTTGCTGTATTCTTCTCAGTGCATCGTATCAGGGGGCAGCAACAGTTGTACCTACACTGGGAATGTTAACTTCCATCACTGGGTTAAGGTGGTATCTGCCAGGTTTCTGACTAAAGATCCTGCTGATTATATCCTGCAAGAAGTCTTATAATACAAAGTAGGCAGAACAAAGAATGTTCACTGGTGAACTGCAAACAATTCTTCAAAACTCACCTTAAGTGACCTTTGTGGCAAGCCCTCACTGAGCATCTCTTTACAGACTTAGAAGTCTTTGCTTTGTGCCCATATTTTTGCATTTAGCAGTCTCTTTACTTGTCGGTACCTCCAAAGGCCAGCATGGTGCCTGGCACATAACTGGTACTTATAAATGTCAAATGAATGAATGAAATTGACAGGCTAGAGCCGGGGCAGGTAAGGAGAGCTGAATGAGGAAAACCGCAGAGTGACAGTGGATTTCAGGGAGGTTCTCTGCCTGATACAGACAGCACCTCTATCTGGAGATGAAGAAGGGTGGTTGCTTCTAGCTGTCTAGACTGGTTCTTCTCACCCCATTCAAGGCAGAGAGGTAATGTTTCAGGACTGGAAGGTAGTTATGTTATTACAAGTGACCTGAGTTATGTGTTGAGCAAGATCCTTGTGGTCCCTGGCAGCCATTTCCCAGGATTTCTGCCATTTGCATCAGGAGAAAGACAGGCAAAAAGAGAGGGCATGTCCTTCCAAGAACAGCACACTCAGTGCTGGGGTGGAGTGTGGAGGAGAAGAGAGGCAAACATCTGGTCCCTGCATGACTCACGGGAGTTAGAAGTGGGCCATCTGCGCAAAACCCAAAGGAAAGGCTCACAGGAGCTCATCATCGGCTAAGCACTCACCCTGTAGTGTCAGGGGAAGTGCCTAAAAGTGAAAAGAAATCCTAGGCCAAAGGTCCAGATGTGGAGAAGTTATTCTGAGCAAGGAGCTAGGCAACAGAAAGGATGTAGCAACAGTTCGAATTAAACAGAACAATAAGATTTTCCAAAGGAGACCTGGGGAAGCAAAAAGCAAAATATCAAGACCAAATTTTAAGTGGAAAAGGGAAAATCTAATTATATCCAAACCAAAAAAAATCATAAATCAATTATAATTAAGAAAAGTAGACATAAGATAAATAAGTTTCTAAAACACGAAGTCTCATGTTAAAACGGAAAGGCAATTTGTTCAGGAAGCTCACATTTCCTGTCCACTTTGTTTGCTTGGAAAACACAGTAGAGTCAACCAGCTGGGGTAATTAATTCCAGGGCAAAAATGTCAGAACCTGGGTAAACAAAGATTAACATCGAGATAACAAAAATAAGGAGGAACCAGGAACTGAAAAAGAAACCAGATTCAATAAGTTTAAACGGACAGAATTCTGAACAAAATTCCCGAGATTCCATGGACAAACTTGTTCTGTCATCAGTTAACTTTTAGAATGACAGTCCTGGGATGACTCTTGGTGTTTTATATGTGAAAGCATCATGCTCTGCTGTTCTGTACCTTAAAAAAAGTATCTCAAGTTTTAAATCAATTTCTGTAAAACTTTCACAAAACAAATGGATCTGTAAATCACCTATTTTAAAAAACCATAAACCTTTTCTCCTTAAAATTCTACATATGACCGAAGGTCACCGAATTTTATTATATTTTTTTGAGACAGAGTCTCACTCTGTTGCCCAGGCTAGAGTGCCTAGCTCACAGCAACCTCAAACTCCTGGGCTCAAG